>OENT01002500.1:0-21514 GCA_900239685.1 Rotaria macrura
CCGAATGTAAGTGTCATAGTTTTCGGGGCCACAAACATGCCTCAATGGTCCTCGTCCTGTCCAATTTGCACAAATACTTTCTTCAGCTATGACAGAGAATACGAACAAAATTTCAATACCGAAATTCGATGTAAAAATAAATATTTTTAATGAAATCGACGAATCCAAGGTAAGAAAGAAAGGCACCATTGCAACATTTTCCACTTGCAGTGTACTTTATTAAATAACGAGTAGTGCTCTTCCAAACGAGGAAGCAATGAAATGCAATAAGAAACAGGATAGCTTAATCTGTTGCAAGCAATCTCCGCAGTTATATTTTATATTATGACTTCAAAAGAAAATCCAACTAGCGGCATTGTCATCAAAAGGAAATGAAAGAAAATTATTTAATGTAAATATACAAACAAAACACATTGCCTAAATTTGCAGGTGAAAAAGATGAGTGCATCCAATTGTCTAAAATATATTTTGTCCTTAAAATGAGACAGTCTCTCATATGTAAGATGGCGTGGGTGTGTAATAGCTTCCGAAATACACGAACTGAGAGACTACCGTGACTCAGAGTGCAATATTTAAACTAGTTTACAGTCTGTTTTTTTATACAATTATACTCATCGAAGGCTTCACCTAGATCTGATGTGGATATCAATATAGCGAAAATTCGGCGCAGCGTCGCACAGATACACTCTAGTAAGAGGTCCACTACCCTCTGTAAATCAAAGATTAAAAGTAAGTTGCTATGTCAAGAGATAAGTTTTTGATAAGAATAGTGAGAAGCTCATCAAGGCTTCTTTACGAGTAACGAAATATAGCTGACCTTCACAATTACGGAGGTTAGTGTAAACAACTAAAAATGAAAATTCTTTGTGATATTTTGCTGCTATCTGTTTGGCTGCTTGCCATAGACAAGCAGTGGTAACCCGACTGAAAAGATGAAGACTTCATGGTTAGCCAAATTAGTAAATTCTGTCGTGTGAGTGTGAAATAACCATGAACTTAAACAAAACAAGTCGGAGATTCTCCGTATTTATTACGGATACTGATCGTAACGAGTTCGATACTATCGTCTCTGATAGAACAAGTTCGAATATTTGTTGGAAAAAATTCTTATTGCAGACTTTAATCAGATGAAGTAGAATGAGATCATTGTAGTGAGAAAAAATGTGCCGCTCGCGATTTTTCATTTCTAATGTTGGAATTTTCCCATTCGTGAGTAAATATAGATGACGTCAGATGAAAAAACAACCCATGACCAAATAATTCCAATGTAGTATAAATAACGCGAATTCTAGTGATCATTTGTATTGCCCATTATCAAAGTATGCTTCTATCATAAATGCCTGAATCTGAAGACATAGAAGGAGTGAGCGTAGATGATTTTGCTGACATTATTGATAGCGAAGTAACTAATTAGTTTTAAGAATTATCATTTATTTCTACTGCTTATATATTTTACAGCTCGACGATAGCGATGATGACTTCAGCGGATCAGAAAGAAGTTTGAGTAAGTGCTAATGAAATAATTGCGTGTAGATAACAATATGTCTATATATTGAGAAGCACGAGTTATCTGATTCCATTTCCAATGTAAAAGAGACTCTGCTTGCAGCATACCAATTCGAAAAATAAATGAAGAAATTTTGAACCAGTAACGTAGTGAGTTGTAAACGACAGTAGAATATAAATCTAATCGTAATCGTAGACGATAAGACCCATTGAAAATATACTACGAGTGAAGTCAAATAGGTAAGGGATAGACTTTGAGTTCAAGATTAAGCACCAAGTAAGAATCTTTTTCAGTATTAAAGCATACTTAGATGTTCTTTGTTGATTCACCATCTAAGTTAGTAACTTGTTCAATAAATTCATAGTTGAGAATCATTCAATGAGTTGGAAAAGCTTCACTCATGTTACGTATGTTGTACTTTAGCGTCACGGTGTGAGAGTGGAAAGGTCTTCTCCTTGAAGATTCACGACCCATCGGCATGTCTTTATACTAAAAACCTTGAAACGACAACTATATGATGTCTCGTATGAGTTTTGCCCAAAGTGAACGATCTTTTCAAATGCAACTAACTTCTGAAAACTAGAGTGACTTTCTCGGAATTCCACTAAATTTTGGAAAACGAAATTTAATCTCAGATATGCAATAAAACAAGATCATTTTCGATGAATTAGTGAATAGACGTCTGATCTAAAAAGTATAGTTTAATTGGAGAAATCTTTTGGTACACCAGTGACGCGAAAGCTGCCAATGGCCGTTCTCCTATCTTACAGACTATCAATCGCTTGAACGACTTCAATCAATGACAGCCTTAATTGCCACACATCGTAGACTGAGAACGTTGTCAATTATGTTCGCCGTTACCTGCTTCCCAGTCTTTGCATGGAGAAGTATTTTCTGAAAATTTCTTTTAGTTATAAATTATCTGAGCGGTATTCGAAATCATGTCACATGAATTTTCCTCTTATTTTTTTTTCTGAACCCCTATATTCGGAAGCATTAGATACATGCTTTCTTTTCACGCATGATTAAGAGATCTATCGATCCTAGAAAAAAGAAGACTAACTCCAATTTTATTTAAGTATGACGGTTTAATTTATTTTTCGATCTGTGGCTTTTCGAAAAAAACAATCTTATCTGTATTTTATTTTCTATTAAATTTATTATTCACTTCACGTTATTTCATGATTCGAGTTCTCTCGAATTTCAGCTTAGTTTCAAATTAGAATAATGCAATTCATCGAAGAAAGTACTGTGTAAGCGTGGAACTAGAGTCACACCTGTATTCGCCCTGACAGCTTTTATTTAACAAATTTAGAAACTTGTTCTAGATGCTTGACATTATGTAGACAGGGTATTTTTAATTGTGATCGTAATATATTTTCTTCTCCGCGTTTTTATTGTTAATCAATGAAAGTTAAATATTAAGAAATCAATTAGCTTAATTAATCTATACGCTAATTTACAGTGTGTAGCTGGAATCAAAATAATAATATGCAAATCAGGAAATTTTAGACTAATTAAAAATTTTGTAACCCATTGTTACTTCTATCTTGTTGCATAATTTCATGTAACCGTGAAATCAATTAATTGAATCCAGTTCATTTTCTATATATGGTATAACTACGACTGAAAAGCAGTAGAAGCGAGATGTGAATAATGTAATGAAAATAAACTTTTCTGGATAAAATCTATCGTTTTGTGAAGTATGAAAGATGAAATCATTTTCGTAAAACATTGTGAGAAAAGAAGTAAGAAGAACAGTTTGTCAAATGACGTACTGGAAATATCGAAATCATCATTATTGATCTGTCACGTGCAATACAGCTGCCATTAAAAATAGTATTCGAATTTGATTTTTTGATATAGTGCCAGAACTACGTCTCGAACAAGAAATATCTCACGATCGCATTGTATCTGCATTAGAAGAATTCATGCACAATTTCGCCGCCGTTTATCCATCAGCAGGTCCAGCACTTTACATTGGATCACTCGGTGAAGCTATCAATCATTCTTTAATGAATCCAATCGAAGTAGATATTTTGATTATTTGATATCATACACATTGACAGAGTTCGTTTCGTTTGTGTACAGCCGCGACCATTGCTTCTGTATTTGCATCGAAATAGAGCACCATCTACACATCTACTTTGTAAAAATATACTTTGCAACGAAGTAGTCATCGATTATTTAGCACAAAACTATGTTGTCTGGGCTTGGGACTGTACACGAGATGCTAATTATCAGCGGTGAGTGTGAGCTTTAACTTGAAAGAAAAGAACATCAATATGGATTTTATTAACAGTGTTCTATTGATGTTGCTTGAACAAGTCAATGCCAGTATAGCAGCAAAAGTGGCCAAGATCCCTATTGATGACTATCCACAACTGATTTGTCTCTTATTTCATCAAGGTTGCCTCGATGCCGTTCCAGTTCTTTCCAATACTAATTATAGTGCATCAGTAGACGATGTGTACACGCGTCTTCTTCACATAAAAGTCCAATTCGATCACTCAGAGCAGAATGTTCAAGATGATATGGAGATTCCTTCGCGAACTTTCACGCCTCGCTGGTCACCTCCACCTAGTCAATTAGCGACTCTTGATTCAAACACAGATGAATTTCGAAAAGTTGCTGGTTACTTTACTGATGCACATTGTCGCATTGTTCGTATCGAAAGAGTTGAAAATGAAAATTGGCAGAGTAAATATAGTCTGACGAAGGAAAATATTAATAATCCTCCTTCTAACATACAAATTGATTATGTTCTCTTTCATGGCTGTCTACGTGCCTCTTCAGACGAAATTTTACAACGAGGATTCAACAACTCCCTCGTTGGTATACATGGTAAAACGAAGATAATATTCATAGAAAACTAACTACTTTTATATCATTATCATTCTAGGTACCAATAACAGCGATGAATTTTGCTTTTCAATAAAGCCGATGCGTAGTCATATGTACGCGTTGCCAGATCTGTCACGTGGTGGCGAGCGAACCATGCTCGTATGTCATGTAATTATCGGCAAAACTCATCATGCAAATTCCATGATAAAAATCAATGAAATAGAATATTATCAGATTACTGACGGACAAGAAATTTATCTTGTCTCTTCAAATGAACACATTCTGCCAAAATATCGTGTGTCATACAAATATATTTCTTAATTTATAGATTTCGATAGTTATTAAAAGTAAAGATGTTGATTACACATGATTGAATATTCGGACACATTTCTACTTGCGATATGTGTGTCCATAGAATTTATTTATATTCAAATAAACTAGATACTACGGAATGTGAGCTTACTTTGATTATTGATGCAGTCAAGATATTCGAACAGTGCCAATCATCTTTAAGGAAGGATCGAAAAACATTAAATCAGACTGTGGATTTAGATGAGGAGACGAACCACATGCATCGACCTACCCAGTGAAAAAATATCAAACAATGGGAGATTTCAGTAGATTATAAATTTTTAATCAAACAATAATCTTTAAAATCCGGTAAAGTTTTGATTTAAATCATATGATCTGGATTTAAGAGAATTTTAATCAAAATTTTACCGGATTTTCAAGATTATTGCTTGATCAAAAATCAAATTGTCGTTGGTTTCGACGATTTCAATCGATTATAATTTGGATTTCGGTGCAGAAAAATCCGCTTATAATCTACTGAAATCTCCCATAATTTGATATTTTTTCACTGGGTATTCTCAAATAATTTCACTGTGTATTGATGCATAAAGTTGCGTTATCTAATTGCGTCAAATGACTGAGCCTTATATGTATTCAACAGCTGTACACTGGGGTTGTTTCTGTACTGTTGTTGATGAGAATTAAATTGAAACATGGCAGTAAATGTGTTATCTGATTATGCTTTCCCTTCTCTCTTATTTTATTCGTGTTCAACGACACTGATTACCTTATATTTTGAGCATAAAATATGTCTACGCTAAAATCTATGCGTGTTTTTCTTTTGCTAATCTATGACGCAAAAGCATGCGCACCAATGTCTGACACTATTTTGCGGTGAGATTAAAATGTAGAAACCGAACTTTTAGTGTCTTCTATGATAGAACTGAAAAAAGTTCTTTTCAATCATATGCAACTCTTGCGTACATAAATGCAGATGGCATACACACACACACGACGAGAACACACAAGAGTTACAAAATATATTGTTACTTACCATATTTCTTCTGGGAATACTTTTTCGAATACAATTGTATTGCACTCTTTAAGGCAAAATATTCCACTTCAAAAGATCTAGGATATTTCAAAAAGGTGTGATGGATGTAAAACAACAAGTCTTTACCAAATTCTATTATGGAGCATGGAAGTTCTCCAAGAAAGTACAAGACTTAGTCAAAATTGTTATCAAGAGGATTGATATCAGTCAAACATAAAATTCACTTTATAATTGTTAAGGGAAATGTTTAAAAGAATGGCGATTCTTTCACTTTGGAAAAGTGACAATATGTGTAAATTTTTCGTAAAATCCAACAGTTATCATCATAGCATCTTCTCTTACGTAACTTGTTCAAGTGATTTTAGATGACGAAAAATACTTTTCATTGACAGATGATACATCTTAAATTCTACATCACTATGATCGATCAACAACGCAAACAAAGTGAAATTCAAACGAAATATGAAATTTGAACCCGAAGCTGCATGTTTAGATCGTGATCTTTCCGAAAGGCATTTCTTTGTTCTACATTTATCATTCAACACTTCATGATAAGCAAGAGATACAGTGTAAGGAGTGTAGACACACAGATTTATTCTTATTCATCAGCAGGCATCACAAAAGGAATTAGATTTTATGTTGCTCGAATCTTGCTTCATTGAATTTATCAAAATATGTTCAAGATTTTCTCAAGAAAAACCAGACCAATTTTGTGCACATCGTCAGAAAAGTCTCCAAATATCTCTCAGGCAAGTTCAATAGACATAATGTGATCATGACTGGAACTGAGAGCCGATGAAACAGCTTGAGAAGCGAAAATGTCGGATTCATTCGCTAGGAGCATCATTTTCAAGGCAAAAGCACTGAATCAGAACGTCCTAACGCATATAATTTGAGGTGTTGAACAAAAAATTTTGAAGATTTACAGCAAGAGTGCTAGTGATGTATCTTAACGTGTCACAAAAACTATTTTTATGCTGTTTCTAAACAAGTTGTTGGAGTGTGGCTGTAAGCGAGAAAAACCAGCACTTACACACACACACCCTCCAAAACTACTTAGAAATCTGAAATAAAAGCTGAGAATCCATGTGAGTCTATACCAAGCTTGGTGTATGCTCGGATTGTGCAACGAATCGAAATGAACTTTCAAATCCATACTTTCTGTATAGAATTGCTATAGTTACAGGAAACATTTTACCATGATATGCACAATTAGGTAATGCTTTGTGGTTGATACATTCATCCTTAAAGGAACGACAGACTCAATTCAATTTTAGTACACTTGGGGATTGAATTCGACACTGCAAACTGACGGTATTGGATTCTAGGTCACGGAACCGTTCATGGCTCTGACCATTAAATCCTATTTAATTAGTCGCCTACTACTTAGGATCGGATATTAGCAGTAGAGATTAGTTAGATCATTTGATCTATTCAGTTGGATTCAAATAGAATTTTGTCTCTATTGTAGAAATTCCCTTGTAATCCAATCGAATTGCTACCAAACGCTATAAAATGCGATTGGTGGTATGATTCTCTTGTGAATGAAAATTTGAGAAAAAGGTTTTAATTTTCGAACAAAACACTGAAATGAAGCTTTGTTTTGTTGTTTATAATAAGAAATGCATCGAATGAGTTGAAACATGAAACACTTTAGACTAATGCTGCTAGTATGATATTTGAAAATAAAACATTGTCTTTTTAGCAGTTAATTTGTTCGTCGTCACATCCGATGACGATTTTGTTAAATATTGCACTTGGAATACCGTTTGATTTAGACGGACAATAGTAACCAACACTGCCACCGTTCATACACATTCGAACGCAACAGCTATCCCAAAAGGGGCTTGTCCACCGGTATGACTTAATGTTGTATCCAGGAGAGAAAGCACCACGAGTCGTATAGGTTTTGGCCGTACCTTGAAAATTGTTCTGTGACCAAGCTTCGAATGAGAATGCCGTTGTAATGCTGATGAGTATTCCGATGGTCACAACAAATGCTAACAGATGCATACTAAAGAGTAAAATATGAATTTTGTCAAGAAGGACACTAATAAGCTCATCTTCATCCACGAGTTGTGGGATGACTCACTTGTTAATTACAATAAATGTCAGATGTAAGGTCAGATAATGAGAGAGTGTACTTGTGTAATCGTTCGATTCATAATTCAAATGAAGATTTTTCACTAAATATATACTTGTCTGAAATGTCGCCTCTCATTTTTTTTAACCATTCTCAAAGTTTAAAAGTGAGCAAATATTGAATCAATTGGATGTGAAGGCACTGATGCATCCTTCGCCTGTTACCTGGCTAGTCTCTGCTATACTGAAAGTTTTCGATAAAGTATTGTATTATGATTTTACATTTAGAATAAAAAGTCATGCAAGTACAATGACAAAGCAGAAGAACTGCGTAGCTAAAAATCTAACTATGTACACTCGCTCAAGTTTATTGACAACAAATTAACAAAAAAAAGAACGCGAAATAGAATATATAACGAAAACAAAAAATGGTCCCAGTAACCCAGACGTAATCTCTTGCGATTTATTCTTTGACCTGCACAGATTAAAGGCATATTTACAGGTAGAATACGATTAATATACTCTCTGACCATTATAAGTACCTCATGAATGAAATCAAATAGAAGAAAAAAGAAAAAGAATACGCAATAAAGGAAAAAAATCACTCATGACCTCAACTTGATCGAGTGAAATATACTGTAGACTGTAGTAGAAAGCGTTATAATGCATTCCATTTTACTGATCAATATTCCCTGTTGATCATTCTGCGGTGAACAGTTCATCTGTCATGTTAAAATCGACACGAAAGATCACAAGAATCTCTGCTCTGAAACATGAATTTCGCGACGAGGAATAGAACTGGAGGCGTCGAAAGAATCTTCATGATTCTTTTTGTTTTTTCTCTCATTTATTAGCCTACTATATCGTTTGGCTTGTTTGCGATCAAAATCACATGCAGGCTAGGATTTTAAAACATGATGTCCGATTTTCGTCATGATTTTTTTATTCCACATACATCTTGGCTCAGGTAAATGATAAAGTGTTGCATTTTTTCCTGAAGGGTACATTGTGAAAGGCTCTATAACAATAATATGAGTGAATTGCTGTTAATCTATTGTACTTGGTTTTTCTTATACTGAGAATGAACAGCCTATTTGGCTATTTCACATCTCATCATATTGATAGTGTTTGAAAGACTTGTCTTCTGAAATAAAGACATGCTTTCACACGGCTTTCGTTCAGCTTTTGACAGTACATCTATTAAATACAACTGAATGTTCTATTATGTTCTCAAGTTGAGATATGTTTAAAAAAAATGCCTCAACTAACTGAACATTGCACAGTCAGACAAATGTCTTTTCGTTTCTTTTTAAATCTTGTCAAATTTTGAACAGAAAATGATTTTCATATTGAGTACGCTAGAAAGGTACAGCGCGTCCCCGGCTTTCTTGCGACGTATAATAGCTATAGGTTAACAGATAAAAGAAATCAACAATGAATAAAAACAAAACGAGAAAATCCCATTGACTTTGCAGAAGAAATGGAGAAGTGCGCACGACATAGTCAAATGAGTGAGACAGTAAGAAAAATCAATAGTTTACAAATATAGTCTATTCTAGGATCAATCACATATTGAAAGTTTGCCGCAAGAGATAACTTCGAATCTAAGATTATCTATATTTTTATAGGGAAGTAAAGAAAATGATAGTTGTTGGTTTTCAATTAAGATCACAACTGACTAGTTCACGCTTTTAACCACGAAGAAAAAACCTCGGTCATCGATTCTAATAATGTTTTTACTGAAATTTAAAACGTCGTTATCATCGTAGGAGATGCACCATGTCTTTGAAAATACTTTGAGAAAAATAGACCTAGAATCGGCAATAACGCAGAATTCTGCATTGACTTTCTCCTGTCTAGTTTCGTTCCTTACAGACCAAGAACGTCTGCATCGTCGAAATAGAGGTTGGTTCGCATTCAACTCAACGCGAGAAGGTGTATTTCATATTATAGTTTTTCTAGAATGCAAGTATTGGTATTGTTGTGTGTAGCGAATCTAATCAAGACATCAACGGTCTATCCAAAGACTACATAATGATTGAGTTGTTCTACAAAATCAATATCTATTCATAGAACGATATCTCATTCGAACTAATGTAAAAGCAGAGAAAGTAAAGCATCACCCGGAATCCTAGTGCTGTATTCATAGCACACTCAACAGGATGGTACACTTTTCACTCTTGAACATCAACATTGCTGACATCAATTCTTTTGCTTTCATCATTACTTAACGGACTAATCAAACATTTATTGCAAAGCTTTCAAAATATTTGATTCATGTTTCGATCAATTAAGCGAAAGTTTCTTAGATTGAGAATTTCGCGCTCTTTTACAATAATTTGATAAGATTATTTCCTTAATTTAAGATTGACTAACAGTCAACGAATGTTGGGAGGAATGAAAATGACGTCTTGACGTAGAAACTCAATCTTTTCATTCTATTTGTTGTTTGTCTAAGTCATATTTCGAAGCAGTTGAAACAGGACATCTCGTAAAGCATTCAATCCTATTCTACATCAGTCTTGAAATCAAACGAATAAAAGTTTAAAGATGATTTTCAGAGAGCTGATTTTAGCGTAAACGGTTAAAACCGATTTTTTTCTCCAATTCATCTTATAGAATAATGCAGCAGATTTTATGGTCTTGTTTTCAAATGTAAAAATGAGTTAAACCAATATTACAAACTTGGTGCTGGAAAACTAGCATGTGAAAAGATGTTTCTTGATTTTTTTCAATCCGTTTTAGGCAAAGCAGAAAAATACGTCAAATAATATTCGGTATGAATATCATCTACGACTCTATCCAGCAGTTTGCTCGCGGCTAGCTAATCTCTAGTCAGAAGATAGTTCTGAACAGATATTTGAAAAGAGCACGAAATTCTAATTCTCACGAACTAATTTTCATTCTCACTGGTTGGATTTGCGCGCATAAAAAATAAGCAAATAATTTGTGCCAAGATTTTTTTGGGAGGGGTTATGTGGCAAAATCTTTCTAGTCTCTTGTTGCCTCGAGTCATTGTTGATAGTTACACACGTATATGTCAAGTTAAATCGCGTCACACACTTGATTATTTATTAGCATTATGTTGTGTGACATTATTTTTCAATAGAACGCGGATGTGCGACTTATTGCTCGTGCAAAGCTGAACGTTCATTCAGAAGAACATTGACTAGAAGTGCTGTGTGTTACTGTCATAACACCATCGAAGACAAAGCGTGCCCTTTCTTCATATTTTACAGGGGTCATTATGTCTACTTACAAATTTTTAAAGTGTGAAAAGGTATTTCATAGAAACAGTAATAAATAGGTTTTACGTTGAAATAGATTTAAGATTAGGGGTTTTTCATAGAAAAAAAACGTCTTTTCACTAAAGCGTAAAGTCAATAAAAGAGAAGAGTTGACTGTACATTTGTTTAATTTTTAATGAGTTTATTTATTTGTATAAGGACTGGAAAGAAGGTTTTGTATGATGTATTTAACCTTTTGCTGATTTCCCTTATGATGAAAGACATATAGTAAAAGTAGTTTAACTCGTCAAGTAAAATGAGTTGTCAAGTCCTGCACCAAACATTGTTATTCAATTGAAATCTTTCAGAATGCTCATCGAGCCTATAGAGCAATAATATCTGTAGGTCGAAAATTAAATTTCATGGCAGTAGACCAGCTCTGCAGATTCATACGAATTAACTCATTAGTGATTTTCCAGATCTTACATAAGCCTCATATTTGGGCGAAAGACGAGCTCCACATCTGAAATTCTCTTACGAAACAATTAATCATTTTTGACGTAGTTCAATCGTTTTATATGTGCTGAATTCCAGACTTTGTTTCTATCTTTCAGATCGACTCGTACAACTCGCCTACAACTGAGTTTTTCCGACGACATATGACCAAAAACATGTGAAAGTAATTATTTTAAAACAATACGATAGTCATGTGCATCTCACTTCCTTCCTCACAAAAATGAGTCATCAACCGGAGTTCGAAGAACGACTTCGTCGATTGCAAGAGTGCACATGTCTTTTTCTACATCGTGTAGCAACGCCTACACATCTGCTCTTTAGTTTAAAAAAAGTAACATAGCATGAAATGGAAAGATAGAATTATTTACAAGGCTACTAGTGTCAGGCATTAATTGATACTCATACTTTAATATAAGACTTAGACATGTTTTGTTTTCGTAATAGCTTATCAGACGGATAGTCTTATTTACGATGAGATAAAAGTGAGTTTATCTTGAATGTGGCATTTTTCTCATAATCGGACCATCGTATGTCGTATTCGTATTTTTTGTGTAGAGCACGGATTACTTATGTTATTTATATGAAGTACGTATCTCAAAATCTAATTTACTGCTATTCGCAATTTTTTGCGTTGTTGTCTTTGGCACTAAACAACTGAGCAATGAGCATTGGGACAACAGATTTGAACTTCAGTTTTTGGTAGCATAGGAATCCTTCGAGTGCATCGTCAGGTTTGATTTCACATTATCATTGAATATTGTCGACAATTCGACTACGTTTGAGAATTTAACTTTCGTTCTCTCTCTACCGAGTATGAGTTTCAGATTGAGTCGTTAATTTTCCTTGTCAAACTCAAGGTTACCGGCAAATCTTCTTTGTTACTCATACAAATTTCTAAGAACTTAAATAATTCAAAGAAATCACTATTGAACACGTCCTTTCTATCTACGCGATTTTGTTTGCATCTGTGTGTTTAGTCGCATCATCGTTTGTTTCTTGTTTTCAATCTTATTTTTTCTTTCTTGAAAAGTAACAAATCTGTAAGCATTTTCAAATTGATAGAAATGCAGTTTTCACACTATGAACGACTTTTTATTATATTCCGTCAGAAAGAAAACAAAATATTTTGAGCATTTCGTCGATTCTAGGCACACATCGCTTGTTCAGCTGTACTATAAGTAAGCGAATAATTTCATAGGAAACTATGTGAATGAATAGGAGTTGATAGATTCATCAATTATCAAGCTGGTCTAACGAAACGTTCGTTATCAATTGACAATAATGGTGTCGCTGCTTCATTCAGTTATGCTACAAAAGGCTCGGCGAATTCAGACAAGCCTACCATTGTATTCGTTCATGGACTTTCTTCTAATAAAGAAACATGGATACCAATAATCAAAGTTAGTTAACAGAGGCATACATCAGTCTTTGTGTGAGTTGTGTCTTCTTGAACTAGAACATTCCAACTGGTTATCATTGTGTTACTGTGGATCTACCGGGACATGGAGAAACGTTCGGTTTAAATGAAAATATGTATTCAATCGACAAATTTGTGGATAGACTTAAATTGGTATGAATCACCACCAGTTGTTTATTGTTAACCTCTACTTTTCATGTTCGTTCCAATATTCTTACTATTAGTTCTTTGATGAGATGGATCTAACAAGACCCATGTGTATCGTTGGTGCGTCAATGGGTGGCGCAATCGTTTCTATGTTTGCTATTAAATATCCTGAATATGTGAGCATGATTTGTTTGCTGGCGCCCATTGGTAAGTTTCATAAGATTGCATCGATTTGTATGATTAACTTCTCGTGTCAATCATTTCTATAAAAAAGCAAATGAAGCCTGTGAATCCGATTTAATCCGACAATTGCGCTCTGGTGTATATAATGTCCTCTTGCCGACGACGTCAGAAGAACTTCGTCGAATGATCGATACATTGACAGTAAAAAGACCGAAAGTGCCACGACCATTTCTCCGTGGATTCTTACATTTGAGATTACGTTTGCTGGAGGAACACGAAAAAAGTAACAGAAAAGAAACATCGTTCAAATTCAAGTCCCGGTTATGTTTTAGTTCTGACTTCACTTCTTCAACACGACTATGGAAAAATTGAATATCGCTATCAACAGTTGCGACAAATGAACTGTCCATCGTTGATCTTATGGGGTCGTCAAGACAAAGTAGTAACGAATGGAAGTTAATATTTTCAACATTAACTTTTTCTCCACTTAGGTCTACCAAGTTAGTGGTGCCGAATTTTTTCGTACTTTACTACCGAAAATGGAATGCGTGATATTTGATGACTGTGGTCATCTCATGGCTATTGACAAACCAGACGAAACGGCTACGAGTATCTTGAAGTTTTTCAATAAGCACACGTTTAGTTAAGTAAAAGACATTACCAATAACAAAATCTTAGATGATTAAATAGAACAACTACGAGTCTCTCAATTCTTATATTCAATCTATTGATCACCAAAATTCTTCAATAAATCTCTTGAAAGGCTTTGTATTGTCATGTTTTGAAATTGTACACGAAAGTTGACAGCGTTTCGCTTGTGTTATTATTCGTATTCGAATAAAAAATGCTGTCTATCATCATCATATACTGTGGTTGGGTCACGAGGTCATTCGATTCTGACTTTTGACGCTTTTACAACTGTTTAGAACTGTGTCTGCCGCCGAATCGATTTCCATCAATTTTTAAGATTCCGAGACATCACTACGATGACTTTGAATCATTTTTCCCATGTGATATCGTTCATCATAAGTGTAATCTATGTCGTAAAGATATCATCATTTCGATCGAACATTGAATTTCTTTTTCAACTATTCCAAAATTGCCGACTGAAATTAATCAAGGAAATAGATCAATATAACATTTTTTTCATAAAATTGATATTGAAACAATCGGTGATGTCAAAATATGATGTTCGTCGATAGCTTTTGATTATTTCGACAATCAAATCAGCTAAAGTCTTGCGTTTTTTCACCAATCGAACGATAAATGTGAGTGAAATCAAATTCTTCTAAACTGAACTGTCTATGACTTGGTCAAGCTTGTCAATTTTCGATGTAGATTTAAAGATCATCGGTGCTCAAAAACAAAACTTCATACTGATCTTTATTTCTAATCGACTAAACCGATAGCCTATACAATTCGTCTATCGATCAACATTAAAACAACTTTTCTACTTCATCATCTTCAAAAGTTAGAATTATGCTACGGAAAGTCTTGAAATAGATCAGTTGAGCACTGATTATGCCGAAGTCTATGGAGTTTGTTGGTAGTACGCTACGCTGATTCATTGGTGATTTGTTTTGAACAATATCTAGCCTCAACACGAAAATATCAGAAAATACTGGAGAATCGATGTAATCTTAGTAGCTTTGTGTTTGCTGAAAGACTAGAAGTAAAGTTTAGCGTGAGATTTTCTTTTTGAGCACCGATGATCTTTAAATCTACATCGAAAATTGACAAGGTTGACCAAGTCATTGTCAGTTCAGTTTAGAAGAATTTGATTTCACTCACATTTATCGTTCGATTGGTGAAAAAACGCAAGACTTTAGCTGATTTGATTGTCGAAATAATCAAAAACTATCGACGTACACCAACCATATCTCGGTACTACTCGTATTTATTTGATTAGAGTGCAATTCAATTTTCATCGTGATCAGTTAACGGATCGGATTTCATTATACAGGAGAAAAAAATGAATCTAAACCCACGTCGTATCAAGTCGCAAGATAACTAAAATTCAGATAATCGTTCATATTGAAAGGTAACTTAGCCCGATAATAATCAAAGAACTTTCTACGAAACGCATTGATTGTCATAACAGGCCCAGAGATAATTGATTTCACTGGATATCGATCCTCGTCAAATATGAATGAATTTAATGTAAAATTACCCTTTGACCAGCTTACACAGCAAAACACGAACTAATCTTAATGATTGTCAATATCTCTAGATAAACAAATGTATACGGTCGTCATCGACAAAAATGGATAACATCTATATACAGTTATACACTTCTCACCATAAGTTATTTTCACTGAAATCAATCGTCTTAGATGATTCTCGCTGACTTGGTGAAGATGAACCTATACCTTACAGACTAAGTCTTTACACAGGTGCAGTGAGCTTTGGGTGCCCAGATATTTGAACTTTAACCGATGAAAAACTGAAAATATTTTCCTACTTGGAGAATTTGTTCAGGATAAACCGGAACCTCAATTTCAAATAAAACTCATTTGTTTTCTTCAATACTTCTCTATTCTGGACATTCGAAACAATTCTTTTTCTGGTTATGTGGTCTTAGAAGTAGAACGATATTGCAGAACGAACGAGTGACATAGACACCCAAACCCTTTCTCTTCCATAAATCAATAATATCAAGTTAGACTAAGAACGACAGGAGCTAATGAATCGAAATGATTGAAATTGAGTATTTTTATCGAGAAAATTGTCTATCCATGGCGCAGTAACAAAGGATAACAATCCTTTTTTCTCTCATGGAATCGATTAATGTCACTATCATTGATTCGATGGGTCAGAATTCACTCGACTGAGAGCTGCCACCGTGTCTAGAAGTCTTGCTAACATTCATTGACATCCCAGATCATGTGATCCTGCATGAGTCCAGTCGCTTGCCAAGTAGTCTTTGATAAATCTGTTGCATGAAAGTCACTTCAAATTATAAAACTAATTAAAATGAGTAACCATATAAAATTGTATTTGTCTGTGTGTTTCATTACGAAATAAACACGTCTTGTAATGTCGATTGTAATGAAGTATTTCGAACGACAATCATCAAGATTGGATATATTGAAAAATGTGTGGTGATATTCAATGATGATTTGTCTTTTCCATCCCAATGATGTCTCGACAAGCATTTTTCAATGCGAATTTTTCTAAAACGTTTTTCGAGCTTTTATTTTTTTCAAAGCATTTACACCTCCAACTCCAACCGCAACAATGTCAGCAATATACGTTTACTCATAGGAGCTACACGATGAACACGATTTTAATTTATAATTCTCATTAAACTGTCATTGTTTTTCGTGATAAACATATCTTCACGTAAATGCTATTTTCAAACAGATGAACGGTAACATGAATGATACGAACTGAAGAAGAAAGCGTAAAAACTCGGGAATGTTTTTCACTGTGCGTCGAGAAAGAGGTGTTACTTCTATTTTACACCATGGCACGGAATGGGTCAAGATTGGATGAATGACTGATTCGGTCGTTCTACGAAACAACTCTGGTGTAGACTTGCAATTCATGAGAGAAATCGTCCAATGACAGAAAAAAAATCATGTTTGAAAATACTGGATTCTCGTTCTCATCATCTTGTGGCGTCATCTGAGATTCTTATTACGAATTGGAAAGATAAACGGCTCACTCTCAATCGTTTTTCATCTATGACTGGAAAAATTGTTAAAACCATTTTTTTCTGTCAAAAAGAATGTTGTCGAATATTTATCGTCACCACACTGATCATGTAACAGTTTTAAAACAAAAACAAGGTAATTTTAATGCGAGAAACAAGTTCGTTGAATATGTTTGTTGTTTAGAAAAGAAGAAAAAAGATTTACTTTTATCAGCTGAACAATTGACTCGCCATGTATTAGATGGACTGAACGATGAGTAAGAAGATTTTCTCAACAAGAGAAATTTCTAGATTAGAAAAAGAACATTGTCTTTGTTGTTTTCAAGTGTTTCGGAATGCTACAAAAACCAGAAGCGAATTGATCATGCCTGCAAACAATTAACAACACAAACAGGTCTACTTTTAAAACAGTCTCAGTCGTGGATCACACTTATCGGGCAATTCACAGATGCGCTTAAAGTTCGTTTTTCATACAAATCAACCGAAATAATACATTTTCATTTCCGATGACAGGAACTAGGCGATGTGGAGAATTATTCGAAAATAATCGAACGTGAATGTTTAATTATCACCAATACACTGGCTACTGTTCATCAAGATATGACCAAAAGTAATCCATCGAGTTTGATTTCATCGGAAAATGTAATTTTCTATTCAATTAGCTCGGCAAGCAACAATCGAAAGTGATACTCAAGACTCTTCAAACCCGTCGGAATGATTCGATTTCTATAGAGCTTTTTCTCTTTGATTTTTTAAATATTTTTAATCAAAAATAAAATTTGTAAGATGAAATGAAGTATGTCCTTTTTCCAATCGTTTGCGAAAAACAAAACAATGAGAAAAACCACACTTCGCTTCGTTTTCAGATGGAAGTTATTGCAAACAATCGTCGGACTCGACGACGACGACACAATGAGCCGCGTCTACTTGAAAAACAAATTCGTCCTGAAGTATTTGAGCGATGTTTACAGTTCATCGATGTTGTTATTCATCAAATCATTTATCAAGAAAACATTTACCCTTCAAGTTTGTTTCACCTTCTCTTTTAACACTGAACGAGTACGAGAGAAAACTAACTGCAATTCTCATTGAAGATTTATTCACTCCTCGTCAAGCCTACCGTTCACTTGTTTATCAATGCATCGATAAAGACATATCGTCCTACATAACACTCTGCTTGGCATCATTGAGAGAGTTATTTTCGCAGCAATTGTCGGACATGATTGCAATTAATATCATTAGAAACTGCCCGATTCCGATTATTCTCCGAAGATACTTAATTGAACTGCATACCATTCATGATCCGTGTTTACGCGCCATCTACGATAATACGAAACAACTAATCAATCAACTTGATCAAGCATTTGCGCAGTGCATTCGAACAATCAAACTTATTAAACCATTGGAAAGTTACAGGTCTAATAAACGATGGACGTTTCAGTTGAGGTATTTCAATTATATTTCAAAGAATATTCATTTGATTGGTTCTGTCTTTTCTTGTAATGCATTTAAAAAGGTCATGTCCTGATGGAAAAAATAACAAGGGTACTTCCTTTGGAGAGATTCTTCGAAAACAGCCGATTTACAAAGAATTTCTCTTGACAAATCAACAATCGAATTTGTTATCCCATGGCAAACAATCATTCGTGTCGTCGATTAAATCATTGCACACTGAAAGAATTGCACTACAATTCATGTGCGAAGATGATAAATACGAACAAGAGAAGTTTCAAAAGTCGAATCAACACTTCCTGGATAATATTACAATCAACGAACAAGACACTGACATTGAAACAGATTCAGATATCGATGAGCTTAACGTAATTCAAATTGATTTAATCGAGTTCTTTTACAAAATAAGAAAAACCGTTTCAGTTTTCTTTTAGACATGTTTAAACTGAGAAATAATATTTAATCCCTGATTTCCTATGAAAACATTCGACACACTTTCTGCCTCATTTTATAAAATACTATCCTGATTTCTTAATAATCTATTTCCCTCATGGATGATTCGGTGGACTCGATCCAATGATCAAGAAGTATTGTTTTTTTCTAAGACGGATTTTATTCGTATGAAGTATCTTTTATAAACAATCAGTTTTCCCTTGCCTACAAGTGACTTCATTAGGCATCGAGCAACAGCTTGCCCGCAATTTGATTGGACACTCAGTCTGGCTGGTTTCGAACTTGAGCCTCTCACTGGCTTGCGTTAAGATCGGTCAGGCTGTTAAAATTACTGTGTTTTTTTACTTTTTTTTCTCATCACGATCTAGTGTTCTGTGTGAACGTTCTCTTGATGAATGTAGTATCGATCTTAGAAGAAACTATCAGTCTATATGATCTGTAAGTGGACTAGGATCATTCCGACAATTCTGTGAAGATTTTAAAACTGCATATTCTTCTTTTATATGGTAAACTTAATACTGAACTTCCTATGATACTGATTCGAATACTACTAAACTTATGCTAATGTTCTTGTCTACTTTCTCCAATGGACCATTTTCTAATAGAAACTATCACGTTTGAATTACGTGATAGCAGCTCTTAGTTAGAAAAGTTTTCTTAAAAAGTCTCTGATATGTTGATATGATATCTTTCTAAAGTTTTAGCTACAACAACTGATATCTCACGATGCCGTGATACTATTTTCACTGTGTAATAAATGGAAAATCCGGAATATGATTTCATTCCTGTATAGTTTTAAACCTCAGCATATGAAGAAAATAGAATTGTGATATATTTCCCGTAACTTTATGAGAGTTTCAAACTTTATTCAATAATTCTAAGTGTAAGGAAATCAAGAATTGAGCATAAAAATCTAATAAAATTTGACGGTTGGTTTGGGATTTGGTTTTCAAAAGTTGCACATGTACAGGCCTCTAGTGCATTGCTATCTGTAGATTTCCACGAATATTGCAATAACGACATAGAGCTTTAGTAAGACGATTCTATCAATCGAAACATCGAACACAAAATTTCATAAGTCACTTTTCTTTCATTTTACATAGTAGAAGTAATAAACTTAAGTTGAGGATCAAATGATTCCTCTATCTAACAAGAAAATCAGAATAGATTTCCGTCGTTTATCATTCGGAATATTTCTTAAAGAGAAAAGATTCCGAGAGCGGTGTTCGATTCAATGATTAATCTTCAGATAAAATCAGTATCGCTTATCCAACATGGAAATGAGAAAAGTGAAAACATTGGTTCGAAGCGTGTGTTTCAAATGTGATAATTATTGAATAAAATCTCATAGAAGATACCTAAAACATCGATTTACATTTTCATGTTCTTTCCGACACTCCGAAATCATGCTGAGTAAAAAGCCGTTCTGACCAATGTGAGTTTATGTTATAGGAAAATCCTACGGAAATAGAAACTTCGTCGTTGATCAGTAAAAAAGGAAATGGATCTGAACTTTGGCCATTAACGTCAACAAATAATCGTTCCAGTTGCGCTATAGATGATGATAATATGAATTCAAGTGATGTCGAACAAAAATCGAACAGTAAAAGAAGACAACGGAATACGAGCAAGACAACACTTATTGATGCTGATTTATTAGTTGATCGTTATCATCCAACGGCAACAACGAATAGGGAAAATCCTGATCCTGCTCCATATTCATTTGAGGATGAAGATCAACCCCGCTCACCATATTCTCCTGATCATGTTTGGCGAGAAGGAGAAGATGATGACGATGAAGAAGAAGATGATTTCTAATTAGTGACATTTTCTATATTGGACAAACAATTATTTTGCTAAGAAAATAACGATTAATAAATTAAAATGTCTGATTTCTTTCTCAACGAGATTCCATTGTGAAAAGTCAATTAGCCGCTGGATAATTTCATCTGCTTTTCAAACAAAGTGATGTTGCGCGTTCAATGCCATTGGTATAGAATGTTATTCTAACTATGATCCACTTCGAATGACGGACGGGTTTGTCAAAATGTTTTGACAGCAACTGTCTAAAGTTTCTTGTTCATGGTTTTAGTTTCTCCAATTCACATCTGTGAATGTCGATATCTGTTACGTATTGAACTACCAAAAAGAAATGTCATAAACACTTATTGAGCCGTGGTTTCATGTAGAACAAGAGCATCGAATTAGCTTGATATATAAAACAGCGCGGTTGTTATCACATCTAGCTAGTGCACGAAGTCATCATGAATCAGCTAAATAGTATCGATGAAGATTTGTTTGTTCTATTTCACATGTTACCATTATTCGATGGAATCGTCGATTTTTAAATGAGCAAAAAAGCATAGAACATCATTCCCAGATAGTTCATTCTGCAATACATATAAATCAAAACTACTCTAGTGGGTTTAAAGAACTGTGGAGTGTTGACCCATACACTAATCATATAACTAATTGCTTGCGAATGTTGAATTCACACATAGGTTATCCTAATAAATATTTCAAGATATTACTTAAACGTTTTAAGATAGAAAACGTCATCACCCTAAAATAGCAAAAGTGTACACATTAATCATGAAAAATCACTTACGAGGGAACATTCTCAGGTGCCTCGCTCGGATTTCATTCGTTCATACATCGTTCGATACGGGACCTCGAGTGGATGAAA
>OENT01002501.1:0-21513 GCA_900239685.1 Rotaria macrura
TACTACATCACTTATTTCACAATCGGAACTAGATCATATTACGCATCCACCAATTCAGCGAATTCAAACAACAGCAACACTCGGTGATGGACAAACCAAGATTATAATCAACGGTGTAGTCGCAGTAACTATCACTATCAATGATATTACTACCATCATTACAGCTCTTATTGTCGATTCACTAGGTGCAAATTTAATTCTTGGTATGGATTGGTGTAAATTAAATAATGTGAACGTGAACATTGGTCAAAAACAAGTTGAAATCAATCATCCAAAATATGGAAGTACAACAACACCATTCCTCAACGAAGGATCAGTCGAAGCCCGTCTATTTGAATGCATCACTTTATTACCATATCATGAACATATTGTTAAAATGCATGTACCTATTTCATATCGATGAGAAGCTAGCACGACGGCCAATCAGAACACAGATATAAATAACCAATGGGATTCGAGGAGTGCAATACTAACTATGATCCATGAAATACCCATATGCACTCCTTAGCAACCGAAACTAAACGCATTTCTAAAAGCAGCTACAAGAACATAATCAAACAGAATGTCACCAACGACATGAAAAAACATGACTTGTCCTAAACACCTATAACACACGTGCTACACTTTCCAATTCATAAAGAAATATATGCACGAAATTATCACAAATCTATGAAGAAACTCAAGTATCCAGGTCCCGTAAAACAAAAAATAACACACAGGTATAAAACGAAACTATTTGGAAACATAATCAAAGTTGCCAAACCGATAAAACATAGATAGTTCCCGAAAGACTAGACTTTAAGCAGCATAGAATCGATGCAGAAAATAAATCACTAACCAAATTTTCAACTTTCCACTTATGCACAAGCAGCGGTCAATCCCAAGAAATGATTCCGGAAGACTACCATGACGCCGTAATAGGCAAGAATGGACAACGCCAATTGAAGCCTTACGTAGGGGTGTCAATTTATATTTACTTTTCATTTAATTTACGAGTAAATTAAATTAACAATAATTTATATTTATTTCAAATATAAATATTTTTGATCCGTAATTTATATTTAAAATAAATATAAATTGTCATAAGTTATAATTTATTATAAATATAAATTACGGTAAGTTATATTTATTTTTGAAAATAAATTATTTCCTTGCATAATTTATATTTAAAATAAATATAAATGATTGGTAATTTAATTTACGGGTAAATTAAATGAAAAGTAAATATAAATTGACACCATTAGTCATTTATATTTAAAATAAATATAAATTGTCATAAGTTATAATTTATTATAAATATAAATTACGGTAAGTTATATTTATTTTTGAAAATAAATTATTTCCTTGCATAATTTATATTTAAAATAAATATAAATTATTGAAAATTTATATTTATTTTAAATTAACAGGAAAATGACACCCCTAGCCTTACGCCAAGACGAAAAAGACCACATTTCATTCAAAGTATTATAAAAACAAACATCTAGTGCAAAAAACCGACTATCCTAACCAGAACCAAACCGATAATCTCATTTCCATATACTAACTGTTGACGCAACGAATAAAAAACTCTTCTGGCCAACTCAATTTCCCACAATCCCGACTAAAAAAAAAGAAACCAGCACCTGAAAACTAAATTTGAAAATAACCTATCTGAACCCCCAAAAGACGAAATTTCAGCAAACGACACATGCCTAACACCGCCGGGAAAGTATCAAAATAGAACAAAACAAAAAAAAACAAGCTAGGCACTACGAGGATCAATAACAAAACAGAGACCTCAACCAGACCACTCCCGATAAACTCCAATCATCGACAACAAACCTGCATTACACCGAAATCACAGTCGGTCCCTTACTATAAAAAACATTACCCGCAACTATCAAATCACCAAATCCGAACGAATACAACTATCCAACTGTTTCAACGATCCAAAACCGTTGAGCAATACAATGGAAACTATTCAAAAACACAGAGAAAAGCGTTTTCAAAACAACCGTCCATTGCCGGTGAATTCCAAGATGTCTATCATGTTCAGCATGAAATTCTACACTGGAAATGTGCATTCCGAACAGTGACTTCCATTCTGGAACTGGCTGAGAATCTCTGAAACATATGGTATTCGGCGAGTATTTTTTCTCCTAGGAAGAATATTTGTTTTTGAAAGAAGGCGATTCGTTTCTGTGTGTTTCAATAAATACTGTCCTGTTTTGTATCGAATGTCGCAGAATTAGTCTCCTGTTGGACTATTCGTTTGTGTGTAGTTCCTTACTGAGTTTCATGGAGAGATGATTATCTTCTGAGAAATGTTGTTTGTGTAAATGAAAGACGTAGTGTGAGGGAACGTGTGTTTGGACATTGGAGTCTCTTCTACGTGTGTGTTCATGATCGAAATGTGTAGTTGAAGAATGCGTGTGGACTGAGAATTTATTCGCCGTTGCTTACTGGAATGTGATAATCATGTGTCGTTTTCGGATACAGCGTATTACGGGTTGGGAAAGAGTTGTAGGGCGTATAAGTTTCTATTGTGATTGGTTTGGTTGTTTTTCACATTTATCACCATGCAATGCTGCATAATGGTATTCAAATCGGGTGATCCGGCTCTACTTTGGGAGTGAGAGATAATCGCCAATATTTCGTGTTCAATGGAAAGAGGGTACAGCTCCGGGCTGGACACAGGAGGATTGCAAAAATCCGGATTTTCAATGAATCTTTTTATGTGGTTTTCGTTCGGACGATGATGGTTTGTGAATTCATGTTTTCGGTTGATGTCAGCAGTTTGTAGAGAAGCGAACTCATTGAAATATCACGTAGTTCATTGTGCCTCGGCTGATATGAATTCATAATTCGTTATCTTATTAGTGATCCGAATCTATAAATTGGGTTGTGGTTTTTGGAACAGTGTTATGCGTTAGGTTGTAGAAGGATGCATCGTGAAGGATTCTATCTAGTCGAGTAGTCCCTCTTAAGTAGCTTGATTCTACGAAGTAACTTGGATTCTATGGGTAAAGTGTTTTTGGCTTCGATGAAGATTTATGTTTTATCTATTTTTAGATTTGGATTTCGTATGGCTGCTTGAAGTCTTTTATTGATTAAAAATCCGAAAGCGCAGTCGTTTACAGGTTTCTCTTATTATTGTTTTTTAGATGTTTGTTCCCGTTTTTTTGATTTTGTGCCGTGTTTCGAATCATTCTTCTTGTCGATTGGTGTTGCGATGTCGGACAACTAAATATAGATTTATTGTATTACTACAAAATGTTCTCTGTGCCACTTACTGATGATATACTCTCTTCGGATATGGGATCAGCTTTTCGAAGGAGATCCTCAGCAATGGAGTATCTGTGTAGCTGCACGTTTTGATCTGATATTTCTATAAATCTGTTATCGTTCACGTAGGCATTGGCTTGAATTAAAAGATGTACGCCACATGAGTGAACATCGTTCTGCTGCAGATGAAGATCATCGGTAGGTTTCGATAGTTTCCATGTTTGTTGAAAATCTATGTCCATTATGTTTTTCAGATAATGTTGAATGTTTAGTATATGAAGTAAGCGGTTGATATTTTGCGATCGAAGTATGTCATGAGTTGATAAGGAGTCAAGTTCCACTATCAACTTTCGTTGATTATCAATTATGAGTAAATACCAATGATGCTTTTGATTAATTGGGCACAGAATAATATCGTAATCGAGCCAAGCGCCGTGCAGATTTTTTAGGCGTTTCTCGATTATTTGAGAAACAATATGACTTTGCATTGGTAGTACTCGCTTGTTGGACGGTGCTATTGTTGCTGTTATAAATAAGTGAGCATTAATAATCAAATCATTGATATGTCCTTGCTTATCTAACAATATTTTAATATCTTCTTTCCTCATTTCTATCGTACCAACAATAAAACGTTCACCGAAAGATGGTAAAAGACCTTGGACTGTGTCGATGATGCAGATCTCTGGTTCAGTTGCCGATGTTAGGTTTGTTTGATCCAAAGATATTTTTTCGAGTAAGGGTGGGTCAAAAACATTAGCTTCAGTTTCATAAATGAATATCGTCCATGTTGATGCTAATCCTGTTTGTTGTGTTGAAAAATCATGTAATGCTTCAAATTGACCACTGTCTTCATTAAAAGAAGAATAGCCGGCACTTGTTTTCCTAAGATATAGAATATAATCTTCTTCCAACACAAGAAGCACAGTTTGCACACTGTAATCGAATGTTGGATGTGAAAAAGACGGTCGAATACGAAGTAGATCTATGTCGTCAATCAAGTTGATACATTCTGAATCATTACTTGCGAGTTTCAATAGAAGAAATCTCGGTATATCATATAAGATAGAGCTGGTTAATCCTGATGTTTGACATGAAGAACATTTGATTTCGTCGTACATGAACCTGTTCATAACAGCATTAATATGTTCTGTATGAATTTTCATTCGCCATACTTCATGCATTCTATCAACAGTATAAGTTTCTAAAATTAAAAGAAAATTAAACTTATTTAAACCGTGTAGATATTCCTGTGTCTATTTCGTGGAAATATTGATCTAGATTTTTCACTAGAAACAAAATGACTATTGAGATAAATGATGAACGATAAGGTGAATATCGAATATTGTTAGCCTACAAAAATATTCTAATTACATTTATACATAAAGGTACACTAATAACCGATATTTTTCGATCATCTCAACAGTATTTCCGTCAAAAATATGAAAATTCATTTAAGCATACCCCTTTTACAAATTGCACATTCGAAAAGTTTCATAACGGCTAAATGTAGTGGATTATTGTCTATTAGATGATGTGTTGCAAAATAATTTGCACTATCGTTCAAAGATAGACTTGGTGGTAGTTTGAAAGTTGCTGGTGAAAATTTGGTAAACACATTCCACAATGCTGTTGAAAATACATCTATTTCTGATGGACGAGTAAAATGAGCTAACATTACTGGGTGACGTTTTGTTTCATGTTCAAAAAGACTCGACGATCTAACGACTGTTATGTTCGTGTCATTGAGACAATACCAATCATCGTTGTATCGAGCGAAAGTCATGTAGTGTCCGTTATCGTCTTCGCCATCAAATGTAATAAAAGATTGTAAGGTATAGCGAGAATATGAACGAGTGTATGTGACATTTCTATTGACTATTTTAGAAAAGTCTACATGTGTTGTTAACTTCGGCCGTTTCTGGCCTGCCGACACAATTGGATCGAAACGAACGAATAGATCTTTGGGACAATTCATGATTGATAATGAAGTTCGATGAGGACCACTATTAAAACATTTCACGCAAACCTTCTTTTCCAATGTTGGACCAAATAAATTTGTCATAATGTTATCGAGAGTGTCTTCAATTGCAGTCTGAGGTACAAGCAGAGAGTCCCATGTTTGCCGAGCGACAGTATTAATTTCTTTACAAGAAGAACACTCGATAGTAACATCGATAATGTACTCCAAGTCGACATTGTAGAATAGAAGAGTAGGCACAATTGCTGATTGAAAGAAGTCACAGACACAGTTATTTTTACCAGCGCGAATGTCAATTCCGGCCCAACGAAGATATCCGATATGATCTCTAATATAGCTGTGATTTACCATAGTTCTTCTCTCTTCATTGCAAGATTTGTTTTTGTTCACCAACTGATTTAAAATGTTGCCTACTATCATGACTCTTGAAGTTGCTAAATCAGCTTCAACAGGACCAAATCGACGAATAGTTTCAACTATATGACCAGATGCGAGTAGCATTTGAAACATGCTGTTAAACCAACAATTTTTGTATGCATTTTCCAATTTTAAAATTTGCTTGAGTTGTCCAACATCTGCAACAAGCAAATCACGTTCATAAAAAAATTCATTACAATGTGATTTACCTAGATTGGAATCATCATTTCGACCTAATAAACGAGTATTCATCCTAGCAACAAGATTCATCGGCGGTTTTGTTGACGTATATATACCAGTAGTTTGTTTTGTCTTCTTACGTTTATTCCATTGTTCTTCTGCTAATTTCTGCTTTTTAGATGGCAATAATCGACTTTTTGTTCTTTTAATCGTTATATAATCGGCAAATTGAATTTCCACTGCTTCAATAGTTTCTCCTAATTTGCTCACCACTTCGTCAATTCTCATGTAGATTTTCTTACTTAGAATAGCTTCCTTTAAGATTCGCATTTGAGATTCGGATGTGCCTGTCGTTCGACCACTATGGCAAGAACATGGTGGAACCACAGAGTCTAGTGAGTAGCCACATCGTTGAGCAAAGTTGCCTAGAAGAAGATTACTCCAAATAGGAGCTGTCGGCATATATAATTTAAGAAGCCGAGCTAAATATGTTGCGGAGAATAATGGATTGCTCGGTAGAAATTTCCATTCAGGAGCATCGTAGATTTTAATTAAATCTTTACATTGTTGATAAATTGTTGTGAACAGTCCCTTAAACGATGATTCCATGTAGAAAGCATATTCTTCTTCTGTTCCGAACTCTTGCGTGGTATTATCCTGTTTCTAAACAAAGATTTTAATCAGTTCAGTTGTCTAGATAAATTCAAAGTTTTTATTTTCAAGTTATTGGAATTTCATTTGCTATGTTCTATAATATTTTCATTTTCGTCTTGAATCGAAATCACAGAATAGAGTAGACACCGAAAGATTTTCAACTGCTACTACGTAGTTCTAGTATCATAAGATGTGTTACGTACGCCTATTTCATTAGTGCTAGTGAAATGTCCTTTTGCAGTTACTGATACGTTTTGAAGCACAAAGTTTGTCTTATCTGGATCACCATTCATTTCGTCAGCAATTTTTGATAATAATGACAATGATATTTTGAAATGATCATTCTGACTTGGACTTATAAGAACAATGCAAATGTTTCGCCAAGTAATTATCATTTCATCTAGTGTACTACTGTTAACGAGTAGTGCAACTAACCACATACCAAATGGGATCTAAACGAAAGGTTCAATAAAAAGCATCATTCTCATATATTTTATTAGAACGAGCATATTTTACCTGCTTTTTTGTTAGATCTTTCGATGCATTTTGTTTTACATTCTTCATGAAATGACCGAGACAAGCATGTACAACGGTTATTTCCAACTCACGTTTGCTAGCCGTATGCTGTAGAATACGCCAGCATCGTTCAATATAACGCTCCATAGTTTCTTCACCATTGAAAATTTGAATACTCGCCAGGAGGAAAACAGCAGCACGATCACAATGAATGATGGGTGGCTTTGGAAAAGGGTTAGAAAAACCATACACTTGTTTATATTTTTCTATAAAGCAATTTATCCAGTGAACTATATCCATAGTACCATGCGATGCTGTTAACATTACCGTAATCGGAAATGACGAACCACCTTTAGTAAGACTTGGCATCGTCAATTCATAATAAAAAATCCGTTTTTTATGATTAATAATGATTCCACCTGTTGCATCCCATGAAAAAGGCATAGTACAAGCAAAGTTATGGTATCCAGCTATACCACCAGCTGTAAAACAGATCAATCGTAGTGGATCTGTGCTTATTTCTTGTAGATATCCAGGTATCAATTCACCAGGAAAAATTTTACTAGCTTGTTCAACTTTTAATTCACGGAGACTTTTATCTAAATCGTCGTCTCGACGCAGTTTCACATTTGCTTCACTGGATATTTTACGAATTACCGAACGACTCGATCCGACTACATTCCGATTTCCGGCTTCTTTATTGGCAGTTGACATTGATTTCAGTTGTTGAAGATGAAGTGCCCCTGGTGTTGCACCGAGCATAGTAAATTTTTGCAATTCTTCACGGCGAGAACCACGTACTGGTCTGGCGCGCACTTCACCTGTTGCATGTACTATTTTACCGAAGTAATTGATTTCTAATCGGCCGTTTTCACTTAAAATGGCATGAAATCGGCAAGTACATGTATCAAACTTGCAATGAGCATCTGCACTCATAAAGAATTGACTTGTATTACCAATATTAACTCGATTCGTAAAATGATGACGATCATAAAGGAATACGCAATAATCATTCGAAGATTTTATATAAGAGTCTAAAAGTAAAGTCCATTCGAGATTTCTTTTACGATCCTGTGCAGTGAGATTATCTTCGCTTTGTTCATGCGTTTTTTTCTTATTTTTTTCTCGAGATAATCTTTTCGTAGGCTTCTAAATTTATCCATATCATGTTGAGAAACAATAAGAGCCTTTTCTCTTTCCACTTGTTGAATTTCGTCAATATCACAGGTGAAAACCGATGAATCTGTACTTTGTCGTTGCAAAATGTAAGAAAATGTTTTTGTTCATCAGTGATGACTGCATGATCAAATTTGACTGTGGTACTTGGCATATTCTAAACAATACAATCCATCTTTATTGTGCAAAAACGTTTCATCCCTATGCATGCAAATATTAATTATAAAAAGTGAGATCATCAATGGTGAATTTTATTTACTATATACTATTAAAATTACGTTTATAATTATTATTTTAAATCGAATAATACGTTAAAATTACAAGAGTATCAAAAAAAAAAAATCATCAAAGTACTACTGAAAAGATTCTACTCTAAATGTCTCACTTTTGTTTGTTTCATGGGAAATGATGCAGCATTCACTTTGTCAGAAGTTTCAGATATTGAATCTATATCTGCAGTTTTGAAAGAAATCACAGGTGATGACTAAAACAATTCAAAATGATTTTCTGAATATTATTTATTATATGAAATACTGATGATGTAGGTGACATTATCAATCGAGGAGGAGTATCAATATGAGATATTGTTGCATCTGTAGCATCAAAACTAATATGTTCAGATGCTGTATCTTCGTTCTAGGAAAAGAAAAAGAAATTAATTCCCGGTTTGAAACGTTTATGGTAATTATGCCCTAGAATTTTCTTTAGTCCTAATTACTTGATCTATCTTAGATTCATATGCGTTATTATTCACATTCTTTCCAACATCAGAATGTTCTTGATGTATCTAAAAATCAAACATTCATAATACCATTGAATATTTTCTTTTGAATTTACATGGTTTGATGACTGATTAATATTAGACCAATTTGTATCTTGAATATTGAAAGCATTTGATGACTCGTTACATTTACAATGAATTTGAATATCAACAATGTCGCCGGAACAATGCTTAGAATTAAGATCATGAGTGTATAGCAGAGATACATTCTTATGTTCTCGATACACAAGCTCACGTAGCTGTTGCATAAACTGTTGAGTCGACTTTGTGTTTGCATTGAGCGCCGAACACTAAACATATGATAAAATCAAAGTGAATTTTTTAATCAATTTCAACATCTACAAGTGTGCAGATTTTCTGTGATGTAAGAGAAAAAAATATCGAATTTAGAAATCTTCTTTATTTTCTACCAGATTATATAAAAGATAAAAACACCAGAAATGGAATTTTTTTGATTGAGTAAGAACAAGCACTAACGCATGAAAGAATTTTTCTAAGAAAAAAAATTCAAAAGGAAAAGCTAAAACAATAATATGTTCGGAACAGTTGGACAAAAAAAGCATTGCGATCGTATGATGACTCGTGAACATAAAATTATAATTATCATAATTTTATAGTATGAATAAAAGAATTTTCTAACTTCAATATCTTTTTCTCTCACATCACACATGATTGAAATGTCGACTTAATATCTTATATATATATACAGTTATTTAGTTATATAAATAGAAAGATGCATATAGGGATGTAGTATATATACTCTCTAAAAAATAACCGTTTCCCAGAAAACCAACGCAAAAAGGTTTGCGAGGCTCGGAAACCCTTTTCTTACTCTCGGGAACTGTTTCAAGGGTTTCCGAAAGCTCGGAATCCCATTTTTTACCATCAGAAACTCTTAAAAGGTTTCCGATAGTAACAAACTCGTAAACCGAAAATGGTTTCCGAAGCTCGGAAACGCTTGGAAGGGTATGCGAGGCTCGGAAACCATTTTCGGTTTACGAGTTTGTTACTATCGGAAACCTTTTAAGAGTTTCTGATGGTAAAAAATGGGATTCCGAGCTTTCGGAAACCCTTGAAACAGTTCCCGAGAGTAAGAAAAGGGTTTCCGAGCCTCGCAAACGTTTTTACGTTGGTTTTCTGGGAAACGGTTATTTTTTAGAGAGTAGTTCTGATTGGATATTCTAATTCATAATTATATTGTTTTTTTCAATTTACACAATGATAAGTAATATTTTTCACTACTCATCTTGCAACTTAGAATCTGCTTCAATACTACTTTGTCTCATCGTGATTCACATTGGCATTAATTATATTATCGTTGTATTGTATGTTTCATTCTTTTGTATTGCTTCTATATTAATTCTTCGCTTCGAAAGAAAACATTATTGATCGCCGTATGAATCTACACATCATTATTTTTCTAATACTCATTATAAATTTTGTCATTCGATTTTGTCATTTTCCTTTCTTCTCAAGATTCATCTTTTTCTTTCTTCCTCGCTATCGCTAATGCATATATATATATGTAAGAACTTCCGAATGTCAATGTATCATGTTCTCTGTTCTCTCTACACCTGCGTTATCAAAGACGATGTAAAAGATAAAAGGATTCAACGGAGAAAGAGAGATAAAAAACGGAATAGATGACAGGAAATGTTTGCATACAATAAAGAAAATGTTTTTATGAGTTTCACTTACAGATGCTTCTTTGATTTCGTTTTTATTTTCAGTGAGCTTATATTTAAATGAAGCCGCTATATGCTTTTGAGTATCATCCTGAGCGATAGCTAAATCAGCTTGTTGTATCTAATAAAATATAAAACAATCCGATACGATAAGAGTAACAAGAAAAAGAAAATAATATGAAATCGTATTACCTTTGTATCATTGGTTGCTGTATCACTTACATCCTCTATTTCAATGATGGCATTGCAGTTAACAGTGTTGGTATTAGATGGCTGCAGATTCCATGATCATAAAACAAACCATATGATATACATATATCAATTTTAAACTTCGTAAAACATACTTGCAAAATATCATTGATAATATCGTGTGATTTGAATCGCTTACGCTTCCACACATCATAACAGGCACGTCGATTTTCAATATTATCAGCTTTGTCCATCAGAAAACAAAGACGACCCCATATGTCAGCGTTAGATTTAGCATTGTGCAACAAAGTGACTTCATCGATACGAAGTGTCAGAAGTGCCCTTTGAAAAGCAACTTCTTCAAATTTAGATTTAGGGGGCATTATCTAAAATAATTTTAAATTACAGTATTCTAAAAGTCGCCTAATTGGATGTCGATCTGGTTTTCACATGCTATATTACCAATATTTGATTAGCTTTTAATTTTTCTCGCTTAACTTACGATATTCTAAACATTTCAGTATTACATACGATGTGATGTTGAGTCTAAACTGGTCGTTAGAATGTACTGCTCGTTTTTATAGTGTATTCAATTCCTTTTATAGTTTGTTCATTATCAATCACTAAATATATTGCTATCAGACATTCTTATGTATTGTTGATGATTCAATGGACTATTAATAGCGACGATCATTTGGTGGATTGTTTGCGCTGATAAATTGCATTTTGTAATTTAGATAAAACATTTATTGTCTTATGCAATTAGAAATGTTTTCTACTTTTGTTAATCATTCAAAAAGCAGATAACGATCTACTTGAAAACGAGATACCATATTTAATATACACTTCATCTATGCTCATTTCTATCTTTGACCATCATTTTAATGAAATTCATTTTACAACATCAACGTATATGGCAATACTCAGATTGTTGAGTTCATTTTTCGATTCCTTTAGTTATGAGTACTCATTTCTTCAAGCAAGTCTATAGTAGATCGATTGTCGCAAACTAATATTTACGTAGAGTCAAATAATATTGAAATGTATAATATACTTTTTAAAATTAAGCAGTTGTCGTTTTTCTTTTGATTAGTAGAGAGAGCATCAGGAAAAAAGAAAGGTAGACAAACTATATGAACAGTGAACGAGCTTTTAAAATTTGTATTAATATCGTAGTTGTACTTTTAATATCACTTAAGATTTTTGCTATGTAATATACTATAGATGACCCGACAAGACTAGAGAAAGATTAAAATATAAACCCATCCAGATAAATTAAAAAGCATCTCATAAAAACCGTCCCACAGAAGAGACTTATTTACTTGCTCATATGTGATTTATTCAATAGCAGACACCTGTACTACTCAAGTGTCAACCTTTCTTTGATTTCGTTTTAGACGAAAACTGCAAAGTCATGATAATTCTTTTCAAAAGAATTTTGCCTATTATATTCTTGATGGATAGATTCATCGTCACAACGAGCATATCACCAACGACCATCATTATTGATGTGGACAGAGGCATCGCAGCTCATCATATCGGTGTTTACTCTGATAAGCTCGAAGAATCAATTTTTCATATATTTATACCTTACAATAATCTATGCATCGATTCACCAAACTCCGACGTATGTGAGTATGTTGAATCGAAAAGTCCGGATATCGTTGAAATTCGGACTCTTGTGTCAAATACAAATCCGACTTTGACTACTTACAATAAAGAAAGTATTTCTAATGTTATTCAAGAAGATATTCGACGCATTTTTTTATATCATAGAATCGACAAATTTGTCTCAAAATCAAAAACACTTGTCTATTTTATTGATGATCATTTCTATGTTACGCGCAATGCAGTTAGATCAATAATGAAAAACTCAACTTTTTCACCTGATATGAATGATAAATTACTTGTACATCATGCATATAATCCACTAACACTAGCTCTTGAACAAATATTCAACAATAAAGTTGGATATGACTTCTTGACGGATGAACAAATCGTTGAAATTCTGCCTCTAGTCGTAGCATCGAATAAAGACATATTTAACATTAGAAATATGAAAGAAACTATCAATACGTTCACAGATATGATTGTTGGACAAACCGTACATGCTCTAAAATCATGCTCGATTCAACAGCATGAAGTAAAGCAAAGCGGCCCTGCATGCCTTGCTGTCTCAACTATTTTTCGAAGACTTCCATCGGAACCTTCATCTTTTTATCAAGTATATAAATTAACACCATTACCAGTAATATTTCAAGGTGACAAATACTTCTATTCTGATCTACCAAAAATATTTGGCTTCAACAAAATCGATAAAAAGATCATACTATGGAACGATGATAACTTCGTATCAACCTGTACGTTATCTACAATAGTACAGTGCCGTAGCTATCCGATAACTATTCCATTATCAACTGTGCCATGCCTTAAGGAACTATTCGATGGTGAATCCTCGTACATCAGCAAGTGCCACATTACGAGATCAAAAAATACTCCACCGAACATCTTGAATATTCATAGTAACGTATGGTATGCCTACTCAGAGGGTGAATCTTTCGAATGTGAAATACAATCATCACCGAATCAAATATTAGATATCATATCGATAAAAGAGCCGACAATTTTCACATTGCCGTGCGGTAGACCAGTAAGATGCTCAAACATTCAATTGCCACCAACAACATGTGTTAATAATACTATTGTGATAACAGCAATATCTAATAAGACAATACATAAGCAATCAGCTTCTCTAATACTTTTGAACAATATTACAAATAGACTTGTCTCCATTTATAAAACGACCGCTAGGAACGCATTAATCGAATTACAAATGGAAATTGAAAATCATGAAACGTGGATAAAAAAGATACTTAAACAACTCGTGAGTATTTTACTTTCATTCTTCAGTTGTATTCTATTAACTTTGGTATTATTAATAATCAAATTTATTCGAAACAAAATTATCAAAAAGATGGAAAGAATACAAATTGAAGTTAATAAAATACAACGAGATCTGATACAAGAAATATGAATGTAACATGTCAACGACGATGATAATTTTTGATGGACAAAATTAAAATAAATTCGTAGAAGAATGTTCTGGTTATTTGTTAAGATAAATTTGTTGAAGTAGAAAAGAAACATACTCTAATATTGTTCTAAGTCGATGTTTGTCTTAGGTGTTTCATTTGGCAAGCATGAATCTGTAACACAATACGTGAATATGCTCGATCTGTAGATAAAGTTTGAGTCAAATTTTACCAGAACTACTCTGTATATTAAAAATATTCCATATCAGATACTATTCTCTCTGATTAATTAGGTTTGGTAGATGCAAATATGTATCATGATTTAGACTTTGAAGCTACCATTAACTTCAACAATATTAGTCTATGACAATAATTTCGTTATCAAAACGATTTTCGCGAGAGAAATTCCTAAACTGATTTACGAAAACTTATAACCAATAGAAGAAACATGATTTATTCTCATAAACATATTCAATAAATAATACATATTTTGATGAATCTAGTGTTGCGTTTTAATTTTGCTCACTCGAGCTCAACATAGTGAATCATTTCGTTTAGCACTGTGATGCTGAACAATCATGGTATATCGCAGAGAAGAATAATGTTCTTTGACTAAATACATCAAAAAGGTAAGAGCGAGTATGCTTAATTCAATGTTTATTCTTTGATTGTTCATAACTATGATAAATAGCACAACGTGTGTAAGTAATAAAAGAGCTCAAACGTTCAGTATTGTATCAGTATACATCAATAATGCTTTACAAACATTTAATCTCTTGTCCAAAATAATTTCGATCTAATTCAAGGCAACTTACGAATATAGTCTGAATTTTTCTAAAATAACCGTATGCATTTTAACGTCCTTGTACTAAATTCATTGAAGCTTTATGTTGAGTTTGTTTTCTTATCATGCAAATGATAGTTGAAGACTACGTAATGAATTAGACAGACTTTAATGAGTTTTGTTTTTATATAAAGTCTCTTTCAATCTTTTGTTCGACTATTCTTTAAGTTGAATGATTACTTTTCTTATCGATCGAAAAATGTTTGTATTGAGTAACTCTCAGTATCATGAGCTTGATGCACAAGATGTTGGTCAGCAAAAAGACATGAAGAAAAAGGCATGAACGGAAGGTTTTGCTAAAAATGTTCGTCTGTTTTCGATCTGTTGAATTTAATAGGTTTGATCGAGTAAAGTAAACTAAGTAAATGTTCTCTATTGTAGTTCACGCTTCGCTGCTGTCTGTTATCATTTTCTTATCTGTTTTATGTATTTTATATTTCTATTTTTTGAAGAAGTAATCAATGGCGACGGAAATAAAACGATATATTTATGTTTATCTGTTGCTACGATTGCAATCAAGAGTTGAGAAAGGCAAAAATATTACATGGGGAAAAACTTAATTTCGAATCAAGTTGTACTTTTTACAGGATATAAATGTTATTGTCATTGAACACTAGCACTAACGAAAACCACTATACAAAATGAATGATAAAATAACTATCAGTAATAAGAGAGAAACAACACTATAAAAAGAATATTGTATGGTAGATATATTCAATGAGTAATTCAAAAGTTTTGTTGTATTATTGTTCAATGGCAACGGTGGTGAGAAATAAACACAAGTTTAACATTCATTTCCCTTCACCACCAATCATTTTTTCAGAAGCAGAGTAAGACAGATTATCAAGGCAACGAACAAATAAAAACAACAAAAGACGAGCATCAAACGTAATAAGCGCATGCCTGATCTACACAAGTATTATCAATTGAAGAAAACAGATCAAAGAATATTCACTTTTCTGAATGAAGTAACAGTGTAGCATGAATCATTTTTTACCGTTATATCCATAGTGAAGAAAAACTTGATAGTAAAAAGTAATAAACACAGATCATGTAAAAGAAATCAAGTAGTCATTGATCCTGTTCATTCGTGTCTGCATGATCTTAATGCTAAACATATTTACATGCTCATATTAAAACAATTGTTTCTCTTTTCATTCAAATAAAACTTTTATTGGTGAAGAAAAAGAAAAACATGAACACATATTTACATCATACATACTGACCTAAGAAAATATTTACAATATTATAGCATCGAAAAAAGATATGTACTGCAAGTACAGTCAGTAACCATAATATCAGTTTAGTGATGGTGTAGCAGACGACGATATTGATGATAATGCTTGAATGGTGGATATTCTTGTATTCATTGATTTATTAGCTAAATTAAACTAATATCCTTAAAAAGTTCTGATTGAATAAATTACCTTGTCTAATTTCATTTCTACGTTGATATTCTTCCATTGTTTTCCATCGAAACCAGGCACGCTAAAATACGCAGTAAAGTATGGAATAAATATCGATCTCTTTTTTTAATCATACACTTACTTTGAACACACAACCATTTCTGATGCATTTGATCCTACACCAGAAAGTCTCGACAAAGCCACCAGAAGTGATGACGCTCACAATAACATTGACTCCACTAGAAAGCCATTTATATATGCCTTTCGAATATGCATTGGAATCTCTGAAATGCAACGCTGTGTTCAATGTTGTTGTATTCACCGTCATCACAATCAATCGTTTTGCAGAATCATCAAGAGAAGCATCAAACTCTTCATAAGATTTGAAGCCGAGAGGCTAGAAGAAGGAAAAGAAATAAAGAGCAATTGTATCCTATGAAACCTACCTTAGATGTGCAAAAATACATGAGCCAAAAACACACCATAATAAAGGTTGCCGTAGAAGAATAGTACATGATGATACGTATACAGTTTCAATGAAGACGCAATATTACCCGACAGCCATATATATATATATATACATAAGAGAACACTTACACATTTCAATCCAATTACATAGATTGAACCAATTCACACATAATCATACGACATTCTCCTACCGCCGAAGATAAAAAAGAACACTACTCTCTTTATTTGTTCACAATCACAAATAAAAGATCAATAAAGTAAGCCAACACAAAAAGAAACCACGGCCAAAATAAAAACTTCATCAGTGGAAGAACCAACAGAAGAACAGTAATCAATCAAATTTTCGATGAAACAATACAATAAATACAACGATATAACAAAAATACCAGAATCAATGCACTCGTTTCCAAATACCGATAAAACAGTACTTCCTATCAACATTTCATGAAATCTCCATCAATTAACTTTAAAACGAAGTAACACAGGCCTTCTTATCAACAGAATTCAGTCCAATTATATTTCAATGCTGGTCTATAAAAACGTGAAAAATTCTATAACATCAGACATATTAACTATATGTATCAACTCAAAAAACACAACAACATGCGTCTAACAACATCGAAGCATGTCAAAGCCTCGACTAGTTAACTTACGAGACAAAAATCCGTAAAACAACTTGCAAGTCGCCTTCACGTCCAGTCGATTTCAACCGCTTCAATTAAAATGCTTGAGAAACATCACATCACGAATGCAGAAAATCTAAGCACATATACATAAGCAAGTTAAAAAAACACAGTCTCACAATATCGGATCGAATTCAACAATTCAAACGATAAACTGAATAGGCTGCTCAATTCATCTTTAATCAATTGATTTTTAAACACATGCAAATTCTTTGATTATACACCAAGGTCGTGTCACAACACATATGGGAAATTCTCATCAAGTGATATTGGATATATTATCAGCAAATCAATACTATTCTATCGGAAACCTTCAATCATATCTGAGGCTTCCCTTTTCATCTGTTTTTGATCGTTGTTGCAACAGGCGGATTGTCTTTTTCTTCGGCTTCTTACTCAAAATCATAGACAGCGCTAACATTAAATTGAATTTATTTCGTCGACAAATTCAGACTTTTATCGTATCGAATGACTTATTTTCTATCGGAAATCTTTGATCGAAGAGAAAACTGTTGATTTCAAATATTTCCAATGATTTTAGAAACTCATGTTTTTCTTATAGCCCTTCCCTTGACTGAAAATGTTATGCTTCAAAGAACAAAATTTTTCTTCGAGGCATTTTGATGTTTTCTCATCGAATCATTTGTTTAATATCGGAAACATTTGATCGAACTGGAAGCTGCTCGTTTCCTGCACTTCCAGTTCATTTTCCATTGCATTCAGTCTTTTCAGTCTACATGCGACTGAAAATCGTAGACGGCGCTAACATAAATTGAATTTTTTCTTTTACGAATTATGACTTTTTTTCATCGAATGAATTTTTTTCTATCGGTAAAATTTGATGGAACTTGAACCTGTTCATTTGATGTCGTTCCAGTTCATTTTCAATTGCATTCCCGTGTTTTTCATTCCACATGTTACTAAAAACCAAGTACAGCTACAGCATGAATCGAATTTTTTTTCGTCGACGAAATCAGACGTTTTTCGTATGGAATGAAATATTTGCTACCAGAAATGTTTGATCGAACATGATACAACTGTTTTAATAAACTTCCAACCTTTTTTCAAACTCCTATATGTTTTTTTAATTCTTCCTCTGACTGAACATGTAAGATATATGTTTCAAAGGAAAAACGTTTTGTTCGAGCCACTATGTTGTTTCTTCATCCAATCATTTGTTTACTATCGGAAACATTTGATCGAACTGGAAGCTGTCCATTTCATGCGGTTCCAGTTCATTTTCAACCGCATTCTGGTTTTTTTCGTCCACATGTGACTGAAAAAATTATTCCAAGCGCTAGCTATAATTAATTTTATCTTTTACGAATTCTGACTTTTTTTTGTCATTGAATGAATTCTTTTCGATCAGAAACATCTGATCAAGCTGGAAGCTGTTCATTTGGTGTGGCCCGAAATCATATTCAATCATATCCCCGTTTCTTTTCAATATACGTGTGTCTCAAAATCGTAGATAGGTCTAGAATAGATGAAATTGTTTCGCCGACGGATTCTGAATTAGTCGCAAGTATCGGATGTTTTTGCATCAAGAACATGTGATCAAACGTGAGCCTGTTCGTTTGATTGGTTTGGAGGGTTTTTTGTATCTAAAAAATGTTTTTTTTTTAACTTTTTCTTAGTGAAAACGATAGGCAACTGTTGCAAAGGTGAATATTTTTCGTCAGCGAACTCTATCTACTTTCTCGTGGAGTGAATTGTTTCCTGTTGAAGGCTTTGATCAAACATCAAGCTGCTCATTCTACTTATTCTGAGTTGCTTGAGGTAAGGAGAGAGATTTTTTCCATTTTTCTTGTGGCACGGTATGATTGAAAGTGACATGAACGTCGAAATTTTCTCTATGGTCGACGTTGGAATATTTTCAGTTCGAAATATTTCTTTCATATTAGAATTATACGATTGATGCAGAAGCTGTCGATTAGATGTGTTGTGAATCGGTTTGATATGTGCGATTTTTTCGTCATAGTTTGTCTCGGTCTACCAGGGAAACGGTATTGCATGATCGATGGAAATGCTTGATCGAGGAATTTCTTAACTTTGCTGGTGGACGTTTTTGTATTAAATTTTGACACTTAGCAGTAGTTTCTCATAGTCTTGATGTTACAATTTTGTGAACCATCCTCAAATGTTTGCTGCTTGCAGATGTAGATCGAGAAGTGAAACGGCGAGATGGCTGAAGAGAATTTTCACTGCCGAATTTCGATTATTTTAACATGGGAGTAGTTTATTCCGATACGAAATATTGTATGGTTGCTTAAGTAGCTCATTGAATGCTGAATAAACATTGACTACTTCGTTTGATTGTGGATACATTTAGGTTCAGCTGAATGTGAAATCTTTAAGTATCCAGGGGAAGCCATGTCCATGTTCTGAGGCTCTAAAATGATACATTCTAAATTCTAGTGTTCTGATTGGTGCATTTTAGACCAATAGAATTTTTTCACTCGTCGTGGTAACTCGTCGTGTTGTGCTAGTTTCTCATCAATCTAACATAGGCACCTGCACCCACTGGATCCCTCACCATCACACACAACCCACCCAAAGCCACACCCAGACACGCACACCCACTCCCACACGCACACACAAAAGCACCTGCACCGACTGGATCCGTTCCCATCACACACAACCAACCCAAAGCCACACCCACACACGCACACTCACACCACCACCCACACCAACACGAACACGAACACCCACACCCACACCAACATCAACACCCACACTAACACCCACACCCACACCATCATAGGCAACTACACCCACTGGATCCCTCACCAACACACACGACGCACCCAAACCAACACCCACACACGCACACGCACACGAACACGCACACCCACACCCACACCTACACACACATAGGAACCTGCACCCACTGTATCCCTTACCATCACACACAACCAACCCACAGCCACACCCACACACGCACACGCACACGCACACTCACACACACAAACATAGGCACCTGCACCCACCAGATCCCTCACCATCACAAACAACCCACCCACACCTACACCCACACCCACACCTACACACACATAGGAACCTGCACCCACTGTATCCCTTACCATCACACACAACCAACCCACAGCCACACCCACACACGCACACCCAAAACAACACCATGACCCCAACCCACACCGACACCCACACCGACACCCACACCCACACCCACACCCATCCTTTCCAAATACTTTTTCACCATACTTTTTAGCCACTGGTAAGACTTCCTTAGTGTAAAGTTCATGATTTAAAGTTCCTTGATCAAAAAACACCCAATGATGTTACACCTTTGGAGCATACACTTAATCAAACCATTACTTTTTGTGGAAATTTATGTTTTTGTTTAATGCCACCCTTCTCATCAGTTTCAGCACGATTAACGGCTCATATTCTATCATTTTGAGCATTATAGATTCCATCTAAATCAAACATCTTTTCATCTGAAAAAAGAATATTCATTGTTTCTTCTTTCCGAAGGTTAGGCCGTATCCAATTTGCGAACACGATTCTTTTGGTTTTCTGAGTATCGGTGAGTAATGGTTCAACTCGCTTCTTGTAAGGTCGTAATCCAAGATCATCCATTAATATTCGTCGAGCTGATCGTTCGGAAATATCCCATTCATTTGCTAATGTTTGGGACGATACTCGTTTTTTGCATTTTAACCGATCTTTCACTTTTCGAATCATTCCTTTGGTACGAGCAATACGTATACGACCCGTTGGACTTGATAGATTAATGACACCGGTCTCCTCGACCATTTTGCATCATCGTTCAATTGTTCTAAGACCAACGGCACCATTTAAATGACGAAATATCACTGTTGGACTATCACCATTTTTATACTTAGAAAGTACTATTTTTTGTAAGTCTTTACTTTTCATGTTCTAAAAATTCACTGTATCTGAAAAGTCAAAATGGATTATACCCTTTTGTAGAGAATTTCACAGCGCATCATTTTGAAAGAACCTTAGCTCGATAGCATAAAATTTGAAAAAGTTATGGTCGAAATATTAAGAAAGCCATTTATGCTGCCGCACTCGTTAATTTTGTTTTTGTAGGAATACGTGCCGCCGCATTCAATGATAAAGATGGTCGCTTCGTCAATTTATATCAACGATTACAACTGGATAATATCCTACTAGCAGTGAAGATTGAATTTGATTACAATTGCCCATCAGTTCAAGGTGAACTTCAAAAACGAACTTGTCCGGTGTATTC
>OENT01002502.1:1967-21428 GCA_900239685.1 Rotaria macrura
AATTCTGATTGCAGATTCGGATTCCCCGTCCCCGATTTCTTTCGTGAACCTTTATAGAATTACGCTGTTTTTCCTAAAATTTCTTTTGCTGCTAAGTTATTGCAAGAATATTTTTTTCCGTTAATCCGTTACCAAGTAACTTGTAATGGCAACTTCCCACCCCTACCCACAGTATATATACATGTATTTATGAATTCAGAATTCAGAATTCATCTGAATTCAGATAGACCCACTAGACCCCCCGTCCAAAAAAAACACACCCATAGTATATATACATGTACATATGAATTCAGAATTCATCTGAATTCAGATAGACCCCCTAGACCCTCCGTCCAAAAAAAACACACCCATAGTATATATACGTGTATATAGGAATTCAGAATTCATCTGAATGCACGATCGAACTGAAATTATATTTCCACTGAATTCATGAATGGCTCACGATTGTGAATCGGGAGGTCAGTTGAGGTGGGTTGTCACTTTTATTGTCATTTGTTCGTTTCTGAATCCTGGAGAACAGTTGAATTGATCCCGAAATGAAAGTTCTAGTAGTTTTGTGGATCGGTGAAGCGCTATTTGTTTCCTAGCGTAGGATTCCAGCCGTGTGGGAGACGTGAAGCGTTTTTTTTATTTCAGTTTGAAATGGAATTCCCCATAGACTCCACTACAGCTAGAAATGCTTTCTTCTCTTCATTTGTACTTCTTTTTCGTTCGGATTAGATGAGAGCATTAATTCTAGTAATGGTAACTAGAAGTTATTTATATTATTTAATTTTAAATTTATTCTTTTACTTTAATTAATTTTTATCTAATTTTAGATTTAGTTTTTATTTGCATTCTAATTTTTATTTAATTTTTGCAAACTTTTTATTGATTTAATTTTTTTAACCTTTCATTTATATCATTTTCATTGAAAGCTATTTTTTTATTGTAATTTCTTTTATTATTATTTTGTTAAATAAATTTAATTTTGATCTTAATAAACTTTTATCCGTTGTAAAAAACGTGGAGCCAGATCTGAAAAAAAATGCAGGAATACAGCTCATTTACTGCCGTACGCAATAAGGAGTACTATCCGTAAACGGCCACTGTAATTCTTCGTTAACGGGCGTTTACATCCCCGTCTACGGTACGGAAAAATACGTCCGTATTACTGCCACTGTTAAAACGGGGTGATACGGCACCGTTACGAGCCGTATTTTCATCGTAAACAGCCGTAGTTACACCGTATCCTGGTCGTTAACAACCGTAAACGACGCCGTAACGGTGTTCGTTTTAATCGACCTGGAGTGTGGTTGAAACTCGATGTGCCTGCATATAGATGGATTTGTATGTGGGTATTAATAAAGGCTACGGTAATTTGAGGTCCCCGCCTAACCCATTATCCAAACCGTGACGCACACCCACACCCCGTCGAAGCGAAAGCAAATCAACTCTAGTATGGAGGAGGTTTCGCATATAATGTATATGAGTGTGATGGAATCTGGATAGGAAGGGGGTATATGATGCAAAAATGACATTCACACCCACACCCAACTACACGCAAATCAAACGGTGTGCAGCAGAATTTGAAGTCAGCTTTTGATCGCCGAAATTCAGCGAAATGGAAAAAAGTCGTCATCGATTTCATCCCAGAGAAATGTTTTCTGTCTTAATAAACAAGATCTGTAGCTCTCTCTGAGCACTCTTGAAGTAATGGCTGCGATGCCACAAAGGGATCGATACTTGAAGGAGAAACAAAAGCAAAAAAGTACATTCAACGTTTCCACGCGGTTTATTTTCTACGTAAAAACAATGAGTGTCAGTTGTGGGATAAAGTTGAATAGGCATTCGGAGGGTGAGATTTTTTTCAGATGAATTCTGTTCTCTACTTTCTCGGTTTGGCTCATATATAACAATGGAGAATTCAACGTTGAATTTGTAAATGTTTGTAGTGATGCTTTTCATCAGAACTTTTTATTTCCTGAGTATAAGGTCCTAAAATGCTACATTCGAATTCAAACTAGCAGTAGTATTCAAATTTTTGTTTCAGTTGAAGGATTTCAGTTCGTTTTTTCAGATTTTCACTTCATTTTTAACTCGAATTACGCAGCTACTTACCTTTTAAGTTAAATGAGATAGTATTAGTAAACTGAGAGTGACCCTTGTTACGTTCAAAATCTACGATCGATGCATTCAATACTATGATAAAGTTCCTACCATAGAGACAATTTATGAGTTGGTTCGTGAATAAAAGGATGGACTCTGATACGAAGTTGTCAGTTACCGTTTCTGATCTGACTGATTTTTTTAAATATGCTTTATAGTTTACAAACTATAGTACACATGTAAAGTTTCTTCTAGATCGAATGACACGTTGAAGAATGGCTGCAGAAAAATTATTGCGAGACAGACAACAGATGTTCGGGAAAGTTTTCGCGTCGGGTTTTCCATCCTTCTGTTGACATGCAATCGAACTTTTCTATAGATCGATCCTTGAATTTGAAAATTAGTGCATACCATCACATTTATGGGCTACATGCTGTAAACCTCAATGGAGCACATTATGTAATCATCTTTCCTGGAGCATTATGAGACGCACTCCGTCTATAACGGAAAGCAGCTGAGTGACTAACCGTGACACTAGCGAGAGTCAAGAAGGGTTTTCGATAGAATATTCACCCCAAAGGTAGTATATTTGAGTACAAACTGTGAAAAATTCACTTATTGGCCAACATATTGTACTGAATTAGGCATTATTGTTGGCCAAAATTAATACTTTCGTAGACAGGATGACAATAAACTGAAGATTTCATCGAATCTCACTTGCTTAAGAATTTTGAATAGTTATGATTTTTGTGAAATTTTCTCCGGAGGCTTACAAAAGATAAGATGACAATAACACACAAAGAACAGAAGCATATGGCACACAAAATGAACTTAACAAAATCAAGGTAACAATGGCGGGATTTAAATTCTTGGATGGATTTTCCTTTTGGGTATTCTTCTGTTCTCATACATCTTGGTAGCACGAAAATCGATTCCAAGGATGGAATTTCTCGACTTTTCAAATACCTTTTGCATCAACCCTCTGATGTTCAAAGTTTTTCTCCATCATGTTCAGCTATGCTCTCAAAGCAGTGAACCCTATGAAAATTTATGCGAGACTTATGAACGAGCGCTCCCGAAACTGAAACTTCATCTGATCTGTTCATTACGCCGTGATCATTGTGCAGTCACAACGTAAGAAGTCGAAAATTGAAATTTTCATCTTGAACATGCTGACTAAAGTATAGTTTATGGAGAAACATCTCGAAGATTAAAGAGTTGAGTGAAACTGAAGCTTACAATGGAACCGATTTTGTAGTCAACTTAAAAATCCTCAAATAGAAGAAATTCGAAGCTCTGAAGCAGGTGAAATCCAACGACATTTTCAGTTTACCCTCTACTATTTGTGAAAATACCACTTTTGGCAGACAATACTGCCTCACTCACTCGAATCTGTTTACTAAAAAGGGCACTGTTCACAGTTTTTGCGCAATCGTCCTAGCTTTGGAGTCAATATTCCATTGAAAACTAATGTTGGCTCGCGCCCCAATAAAACTCAGAAGTTCAATAGCTTTTCATTATTGCCGTAGCGAATGAATCTCAATCTTGTAGGAATGATAGATACATGTTATGCACCACTGAGATTCTCACATGTAGCCTATACAGTTGATCCCAACACGGGTTGTCAAACTCAATGAACAATCTAAATGAAAGCTCGATTTTACGTCTCTAGAGGGTTCGAAAAGCTGATGCGAGACGCACTTGTCGAACATGATTTCTCGGACTCACATTTGTATTTAGAGAGCCATTCTTCAATGCGCCATTTTATCGAGTGGAATCTTTGTGTGCACATTTGACTTAATGAGTCCTAATTTAGGACTCCTAAATCATAGTTAAATCGCAGATGTATAAATACTTGCGTTCGCTCGATTTTTTCGGAAACTCACTCATCAGTGGTGTTCCCTATCTGCTCTGATTAAAGAACTGTTAATTTTTTGATGCTCTATCAACTGATACATATAATTTAATATGATTTGTTTGAATTATCACTACACCGTTTTAGATAAATTATTTGGTTGTGGATCTATTGACCATCTTTCAAATCTAAGACTATTCGAAGATTGCTAGGCTGAGAAAAAAGCAAGTATGCCGATGAGCAATGAGGAGCTTAAAATTTTTTAAATGAAAGACGTTTCTGTCATTAAAACTAGGGCTTATTCTGTTTGGAAATCTCATTCTGCTTATTTTGAAGAGTACAATGAACAGGTTAACCGCGGTAATTGCTCTAATGTGAGTTGCTAATACTAAAAAAGAAAATAATTTTTCAAAGTTATTTTTTTTTTGGTTCTCTAGATACATAGCCAGTGTTTCAGGTAAAAGTATTCATCAATCATATAATGAGCACTATATTTTCAGCGTTAAGTAGGAGATATATTAGTTAGCTCGCAATGTCAACCTTCAGCTTGTGGCGCTCGAGCAGCGCCTTGCTCAACCAACTCCGATTGTGAATGCTTTGCATTAAGCTCGAATTCAAGCGGCATATGCGGGATTGCGACGCTCTCTTGCTCCATGATGATACCATGCTTATATGATAATGTGACGTGTACCGTACCATACACAGTCTGCATCATCAGCAATCGTTGTAACAAACCAATGTGTCTTCCATTAGCACTCACTATTCCTCAGGTGTGTCCACCACTAAATGCCAGCACAACAACATCAACAATGGTTTCTAAATCTACAGGTATTTTCCAATGAAATGTTTTTGTTTATGGATACTAGCATCGTGAATGATTGCCAGGAGGGTATCTACGCGACTGTCGAACAACTGACACATACATCAAAGTTTAGTTTTTTGATATAACATATGGATATGTATCAGCGATGCCAAAGAACATCTAATTCCAAATAGTAATCTGTTTCGGCCTCGATGATAGAACGTTAGGTGGATCCAATATTTGAATTCGCACCATTTCCCATTGGCAAAATGACTACAACAGTTTGTGTCGTCTGCCTACACGACGAGCTAATCAGAATTTACATCCGTCGTATCATTAGAAATAACTTCAAAATATCTACTGAATACATACCATCGTTTGATTTACAGTCACAGATAATATTTTTAAAGTTGAATAGAGTAATTCATGATTTATTACTGGTTGAACTACACAATAGTTAATCTATCACACATTGAGGTCCGAGAGCCTACAATTTTTGTGAGCTTATAAATTCGTTCATGTATGTGAAAGAATATTGAACTTATAAACGATCGTATCTTATTCCATAGAGCATTCAAAAGAAAAATGAAGAATGTTGCTCATAAAGCAAACCCAGCGAAACAAAATTCTCCGGTAGATAATATAGCTGATATATTATTCTATTTCTAAATACTGAAAAAACTGAAGACCATCTTGTTTTAATAATTTTTCTGTGTCAATCTGATTTCTTTTCTGATTTATCCCAAAAACTGAATCAGGAGTATTAGATCATGGGAGTAGCTCTGCGACCTTCTGATGAAACTACCTCTGCTTCATGTCTTTGACGTTCGTCTTCTGCTAGTATTTATTCATGTTTGCACATTTCCATACAACTATAAAATAGATGGGCAAGGCAGCTAAAAGCTACCCCAGTCAACACCATCCTGCTTATTCAGCATTTAGCTCACTACCACCCCCTCTCGCTCCATTTTCTGACATTTTATCGATTATCTGTATTAAACGCATTCCGGTGGCCTGCAACTATCAATGTGGGAATGCATTTTGCTTTTGACTAAATAGATTAAAAGAATTCTAATATATAGATCGACTTATATGACACTAAAATGGTCTTTATGGGTTTGAGCATACATGGGAGAATTCTACTACACGATTGGAATAGGAAAATTTATATTCTCAATGTGGATGCAGGTGTACGTTTAACCTAAAAGAAGGCCTAAATCTACTTCAGCTCCGCCACTAATTTTCAGGCATTTCCTAGAAAAGTGTCAGTAACAACACATATGCAATAGTCAGTTAACTGAAACGAAATACAGTCTCTGATTCTGCCATTTCTCATGCATAATTTTGGATATTGTTCACCAAACGGACTGCCAGTACGTGAATGAAATGGAGCATGAAAATGCTTAATCTTATTCATTTATCGAATTTCTATCTCTTGATAGATATTGAACACAAATTCTAATAAATTCGTTACCTAGATAGACTATTCAAACGCTTGAAAGCGTTTTTTCGATGAAGAATGACTAGAGCGCAAATCTTCGATTGACCTAGCTTTTCATCAACTCAACCGAACCTAGTAAAATCTTGGGTTCGTCAGTATCAGATATCGCCGATTTAGATGCACATTGAACAAAGAAAAAAGACTTTGATGTATGCCTCGGCTAACTGATGGTGTCGTCGGATTTTCTCTCAATAGCTAGCCAAATGTGTAGGACCGTCGACTCATATAGAGTCTAAATATAATCGAGTCGACTGATGATAATTTTCTTTAACTGAGTTGGTATTATGTGAATTGATATACAGAAAGCTCCGCTATTAAAGGTGAAACGCCTACTAAATCAGTTAAGCTAGTGAGGAAAGCAAAATTTCTTAAAATTAGAAGATCTCTCTACGATCTTCACCTGGAGCTGAAACTGTAAACAGTTAAACTTTCATGACTTTTCTGAGTAGATACTGATTAGAAACCTCGTATAAGAGACTCATTCGAATTCCTTCACGTTTAATTTCTTTCAGAATCAACTATCTAAATCGCCATGCGAAAGGTTTTTTTTACAAATGTTGATCCTTATTACATTCGACTGAAAGGCTCTACAAGCCTATTTTTCACTGACAGAGAGATTAAAATGCTTACTTTTAAAGTGCACCCCTCAGCAAAAGAGTTTCTTTAGTGTCAAATTTTGACGTAAACACAGCTTACAATAACCTAGAGATGGTCTTTAACAGAAATGAAATCAAGAATCCCTCCATATTTTGGTTCAATGATTGTTTTAATGCGATGAAACCTGGTGTATATTTTGAAAAGCTGTACAATTTATAGAGGGAAAGTGCGATTCAAATAGACATTTCCCTTGTGAAATATTATGGGGTTCAAATTATGTCAACTATGCTTGAATTAAAATTTAATGTTCTGCTATTTTTGAATCTGGTACAACTTCATTTTCAGATGATTCACTTGTGTTCGTGTAGAGCTTCAGTTGTTGCATTCTTTGGATATTTTCAATAAGTGGATCCCATGACTAATGCTACACGTTTTGGCTAAAAGATTGCTGTCGGCTAACTTTTCTTTCGACAGTACTTGTTGGTTACTATAGATACACAGCAAATCAAGAAATCTACGTACATTCAAGATGCCTACTTTACGCACACTTTCCTTTCTCAATTCTGAGGTACTGATTATTTAATCAGCATAGTTCAAGTAAAAACAAGGACTGCAAAATATAGTAAAAATAAAAAACTAATTTGGGTGATTTACAACAATTTTTCAGCATTAGTCGTCAAGTACACTGGAAAATTTCCACCCATTAAAATTTAGAATCATGTATTTTACTTTATTTTTAAGTGAAAAAACTAAACTTGGAGTAGTTTCCGCCTAAACATAAGAATCTCCGATAGCTTTCGAAGGTTCTTCGGATTTCTCAAAAATGAGATCACCGAAGTCTACATAGACGCGATAGCCATTTAATGGTGAAAGTCAAAACCTTTTAGACGAATTTATATTTAAGATAATTTAAAATTTCCTGTCATTTCGGAAATCCCTGAAACAGCATGGTTTTAAGACGTATCGAACAAATCGGAGCGCTCATACTACCAGGTCAGGAATTTTCCGATATTCCATGTTTTTGAAGATCTGAACACTACCCATTTAAAGAAATGCGAGTATGCCAACCACAAAAAGTTTTTTTCCGAAGAAAACGTTGATAGATTTCTTGTATGGAACTTGATTTTATTTATTAAAGGGAGAACAACAATGCGTTCAACAACAGCAGCAATGTCTTCAACAACAGCAAGAATGTCTTCAACAACAGCAAGAGTATCTTCAACAACAACAACAATGCGTTCAACAACAGCAGCAATATCTTCAACAGCAGCAAGAATGTCTTCAACAACAACAACAATGCGTTCAACAACCGCAACGATGCCTTCTACAACATCATCAACTAGACGTAAGTGGGTTGTATCTGTAGAATATTCAAACAGTAATATCTATGCCGGACTGGTTTTTTCTACGAATTTGTCCTATTTTAAATTCTCAAGCCTTATAGCTGATGCCTAACTCTAAAAATACTCATAAAACATCATTCAAGTACTTCCAGTTATGTTATTATGCTGGTTCCTATTTCCATAAATATTGATACTAAAGTACTTTTTTTTTAGACGTATATGAGTTACTAATTATCAATGAAGCGCACTCTAAAAAATTTGAATTTTTACCAAACTCTAGAAAAAGGTTCGGTAGATTCCAAAAAGCATCCAATAGCCTTCAAAGGCTTGAAAAACGATTCTTCAGTTCTATAAAACCTTTAAAGGTTCTTTCCCCAAGCACATGGGAAGAACCTTCTCCTACGAAACCATTTTTCAAGTTCCATACAGCAGAAACAGGTTTCACAAGAAAGTCCCGAACCTTTGGAATTCCATATTTGATGACAATGGTATTTTACAAAATCCAAATGGCTTCGTACTTAACCATTGTCATTGAATATGGAATTCCAAAGGTTCGAGACTTTCTTGTGAAACCTGTTTCTGCTGTATGGAACTTTTGAAAAGGTTTCATACGAGATGGTCCTACTCATGTGCTCGGGGGACGAATCTTTAAAGGTTTTTTAGAACTTAAGAATCGTTTTTCAAGTATTTGGAGCCTAGTGGAGGCTTTTTGGAATCGATTGAACCTTTCCGGGAGTTTGGTGAAAAGTCTATATTTTAGAGTGAAACCCTTTATAGAAAAGTTTCAAACGATATATCTATCTGGGTTTGCTATATTATTTCAAAAATCTACTCATCTTCGTGCTCTTAATATGAGTAGTAATTTCATTCGTCTCATCATTTATATTCATAGCGATTTCAGGTCAACTTTCACGTCTACAACAGCTACTAACTTGATAAATGAGTCAACGTGGCCATTTGTTGAATGTTATACTCGAACTTTGACGCATTAGGACAATTAATGTTTAGAAAGGTAGAAGTAAAAGTTAACCAAGAGTAATCATTCATTTAAGTGACCAGGTGAAAAGCACATAGGAAGATACCGCAGAACTGCACTGGTATTCAGTCAAAAGATATCCTATTTCTAGCATGACTGATGCCTACTTCCTTGTTCTTCAGAATTGGAAACAGTCAAAAATCATTGGAAAAATTTAAAGCATTCTCAGTTTCAGATATTGTTTCTATAGATTCAATCTATTTTCGTTCATCTTTCTGATCAGCTCCATCGCAATTGGCCTCTTTCATATGACTAGAATTATTCTACTGAGTAGATATGATTAAATGGGCTCGTTACAACTGAAATACCAATGTTAACTATTATCGAAAGCAGAGAAATGGACACTTCACTAATTTGTTTATGCATCCCACATTAAGCATGAATTGTTCACAGCTTTTATGATTTTAATTGCTTGAGTACAGCATTTTTTTATAATAGTCTGTCTTAGCTAGAATTCATTTTACCAAACGACTTCTCTGATACTGCTGGGACTTTGGCATATTGAGTGTTCAAGAATCATCTAACACTCTCTGGTTCACCCGTATTTCACCACAGATGAATCATACAATGTTGAATTTTCTGTTTAAAGATACATCGTCTAATTCTTCGCAAGTTACTCTATCCAGTGTATTTAAAAAGATAGAATCGATTGTCGTGACAAGTAGCCTACATTCATTGTGTCAGATGCATCCACATCTAAAATATTGGGGTTGATAATCTATTTCTCCCATAGCAATGAGTATTCAGTTTTGAGCGCATAATTCAATTCTGGGTACCTCTAAAAAGCATCGACTAACTATGGATGAATATGAATTTTTCTCATCGTCACTCATTATGATTGGTGAAAATTTCGAAACGGCTGTTTATTACTTTGATGATGTTTTGTTACTTGTTAGTAGTCTTTCAAAAACCTTTTTAATAACTATTGTTATAAAAAAATGATCGCGTTTTTGCAGGATTTTTCTAAACCAAATATATATTTTTACTGTGAGCCTGAATAACATCTGTTAATAAGCTATGCAGTCAGCAATAAAGCGGAGTACTATCGAAATTTAACGTTTGCTCCATCATTTCAATTGAATCATTCGAGTTTCTCAAAGTTATACAGCGCATAAGCACTTGAATATAATACTTTGAAAGAGCATCCGATTTCTACTCGAGATGTTACAAAATGTTAATGTTTAACTCCTAAGTTTAAGTAGTAAAATAAATATTATAAAATCTTAGTAAAAAGCACCCCGAAAGCATATGTACTTATCAACACAATATGCACCCTGCGAACACCCAAAATTCTGCCTTTTCAATTAAAAAAAGGAAACCAAACCGCAAAGCATTCGGCAGCAATGTTTTGCAAAAGAATCAAAGCTGTAAAATTCATCTACGTTAAGATAGAAGTACAAGGAACTGTGTACGAACTGTATGAAACCATTTTTATATCTTGATGGATGAGATCTTCTAAACTTCGAACTCCACAAGCATCACTAAATCCGAATGAAATAAATGTCTCCCATTACAAGTTACACTTAGCAACAACAGTAAACTGAGTTTCATGACGACAGAAAACTAGGATATTTCCAACAGTGATGTGAATAACTTATTGAATTTTTAGAACTTCATTGACTATCGACACTAGACAATCCACAACGAGAATGAGAGATCATGACAAGTGACTGAAACACATAACAACATATCCCTGAATAAATTTCACACATTCTCCCACTATAAGGACATTTCCAAATATCAGTGAGAAGCTGTTTTTTCTTTAAAAACTTCATGTCTTTACATGAGGAAACAGTGACTGTTATATATTCTCTATTGGTGCAATTCTCATACTGAGTATCTGAAATTGGGCCTTCTAGAATGGATACCCACTGGTAACATGATGAATGCCCGATACAAACATACAGCATCTGTATTAACAAATGGAAAAGTATTAGTAACAGGTGGTTATACTACTGCGTATGGAAACAGTTGTGAGTTGTATGATCCATCAACAGGACTTTGGAGAATAACTGGTACCCTGAATTATGGACGATCTGAGCACACAGCATCTGTATTAGCAAATGGAAAAGTGTTAGTTGCTGGTGGTTGGACTAGTGGGTATATGAATAGTAGTGAGTTGTATGATCCATCAAGAGGGATTTGGACAACGACTGGCAGTATGAATTATGCGCGTTATGACCATACAGCATCCCTATTATCAAATGGAAAAGTATTAGTTGCTGGCGGTTGGACTAGTGGGTATATCAATAGTTGTGAGTTGTATGATCCATCTACGGGAATATGGTCAACGACTGGTAGTATGAATTATGCGCGTTATTACCATACAGCATCCCTATTAACAAATGGAAAAGTATTAGTTGCTGGCGGTTGGACTAGTGGGTATGAGAATAGTTGTGAGTTGTATGATCCTTCTACGGGAATATGGTTAACGACTGGTAGTATGAATTATGGGCGATCTGAGCACACAGCTTCCGTATTGCCAAACGGAAAGGTATTAGTTGCCGGTGGATCGGGTTATGGGTATATGAATAGTAGTGAGTTGTATGATCCATCAACGGGGATTTGGACAACGACTGGTAGTATGAATTATGGACGATCTGCACAAATAGCATCAGTATTAACAAATGGAAAAGTATTAGCTGCCGGAGGATATGATTTCAATGGTTTTTCTTCAAGCAGTGCTGAATTGTATGACCCAGCAACAGGAACGTGGATACTGACACAGAATATGACTGATGGACGAAATTGGCATACAGTATCGGTAATAACGTCTCAAAAAGTTTTAGTTACTGGTGGATACTTTTATGGTAATCCGAATAGTGCTGAGTTGTATGATCCATCAGCAACAACCTGGAAACTGGCAAGTACTATGAATTATGGACGTTACTATCATACAGCATCAGTATTGACAAATGGAAAAGTACTAGTTCTTGGTGGCTGGGGTAGCAACAGTGTTTCAAATAGTACTGAATTGTATGATCCGTCAACAGGACTTTGGAGAATAACTGGTACCCTGAATTATAGACGATCTGAGCACACAGCATCTGTATTAGCAAATGGAAAAGTATTAGCTGCTGGTGGTTGGGGTTATGGATATATGAATACAAGCGAGTTGTATGATCCATCAACAGGGATTTGGACAACGACTGGCAGTATGAATTATGGACGATATGAGCATTCAGCAACGATCCTGATAAGTGGAAAAGTACTAGTTGCTGGTGGCTGGGGTAGCAACAGTGTTTCAAATAGTACTGAATTGTATGATCCATCAACAGGAATTTGGATAACGACTGGCAGTATGAATTATGCGCGCTATTACCATACAGCATCCCTATTAACAAATGGAAAAGTATTAGTTGCCGGTGGTTGGGGTTATGGGTATATGAATACTAGTGAGTTGTATGATCCATCAACAGGGATTTGGACAACGACTGGCAGTATGAATTATGGACGATCTTATCACACAGCTTCCGTATTGGCAAACGGGAAGGTATTAGTTGCCGGTGGTTGGAGTTATGGGTATATGAATAGTAGTGAGTTGTATGATCCATCAACGGGGATTTGGACAACGACGGGCAGTATGAATTATGGACGAGCTCTGCACACAGCAATGGTTCTGACAAATGGAAAAGTATTAGTTGCTGGAGGATATGATTTCAATGGTTTTTCTTCAAGCAGTGCTGAATTGTATGATCCATCTACAGGCACCTGGACAATCACTGCTAATATGAAGAATGTAAGATGTATGCAGACAGCATCGGTATTGGCTAATGGAAACGTACTTGTTGCCGGTGGTTACAGTTATGCGTTTCGGAGCAGCTCTGAATTATATTAATAACCTTCGGCGAATAAACGACAAATAACCTTAGGCGTAGGCTTCTATAGAAACGTAACGGAGAAGCCTAAATTGACTGATAAAAATTATTTTTCAATGACAATGGAGATTTTGCGTTTTATGTTTAATTTCTTCCTACTTTATTTATTCAAATTTTCACAACCCCAATATTATTTTGTAGTTTTGTTGGTTGAGTATTTTTTGGTATACAGTTTTACCTATGTGTGATTCTGTTGTGTTTTTATAAGATGTTGCTCAGGATCCGACGAAGGAGAATACTCATGCCAACACTGTCCCCATCGCTTTCACTATTGTTTTCAAGAAATAAAAAGATAAATCAATCAGAATGTCAAAATATTGCAAACAATGGGACAGGACGCACTTCATGTGGTGAGCCCCATTGTAATAAAATGGCCAGCTAGTGTAACGCCTTTTATCGAATAAGTGAACTATTTCGAAGGATATCAATGTTTTTATGTATCAATTCGTGAAAAGTTATGACATTTCCACTGATGAGGCAACAGAAATATGCAGCAGAATCCTATGAACTCGATAAAACGATGCATATTTCACACTTCTCTTCGAAAAATATTTAATGAGGATTCCTTTGAAATTTAGATCATAAGCGTTCACTATGAGTTTTCTAGGATGAATCTTAAACCCCTCCACAGAAGAGAAAGCCATCCAATAAAAGAAGGTCCTTCCCCCCTCCCCCTCCACGAGAAGACTACCTCAAATTCATTTATATGCAAACCATATTAGAATGCTGCGCTCCTTCTACCGGTAGTTCAGAAACTGCTAATATTTTTTAAGTTTTTAGTAGCATTCTGAAACTTCTAGGGATCTCACGTGGTCTCTATACCATCGTACTTCAGTTCTCCTCGATTTCTGAAGAAATTTATTCGTATTCTGAAAGCCTTGATGACTAAACCAAGTTTGATTTGCTTATTTGAATATTTGATTTGCTTGTTTCGATATGATCAGATGCTTTCTAGTTAGATATAAAAAGCTCTGTCATTTGAAGCTTTAGCAGCGGTATTCTTCACATTGACGAAGAGGAACGGATATGCCCATCACAAAAAGAAGAAACTGAAACAAAGAGAGAGAGAGCAAGAAAGCATAAGTCGCCAAAAATATACTATTGTATGTTTTAATTCAATACAAGTTACTATGAAATATTGAAGTCCTATTCAAAAGCAAAATATAGATGTCTTCTGGAAAATACGACAAGCACCTATAGCAACAGCGTCTCATTGATGATAAAAAATAGTGCTGAAGTTGAACTGATTCGTACCCAATGGGTACTATCCATTGGTAATTATTTCTGAAATAGATGGTCGTTAAAATTTACTCGTTAGCTTAAATATTTATTTACAAATGAATTCTGCTGATCATCTAGAAATGAGTACCGATAAAGACTAGAAAAAAGAGCTCGTAAATAATTGAAGCTATCTGAAATTTGGGAACCCTATCAAATGAATACCTAATGTTTCATTTTTAATGGTTTTCATTCTAATGAAAATTATATTGCCTGCTAAAGAGAGAAAATAAAACACGAATTAGAATGAAATAAACGTGGAAATATTCACTTGTAAATCGATCGCAAGAACCGGATCCCAGTTATCAATTGCTTCACAGACATCAACATATTTGGAGTTTTAGTTACAGCGCTTGAAACACCAAATCAGTAAGTAATGAAAAAATTAGCAAGTTTCTAGCATATTGTATTGCAAGACCACCCTAATTAGGAGGCCATTTTTAAGACGAGTGACGTGAGTTTCCATAAAAGAAGGGCATGGCTTTTATTCTGTGGAGGAGTTTAGTGTCAATTAGCTCACTGAAGAGATTTGAGTTATCGAGAGGACGTCTTCGTAAAGTCTGCGCAGAGTGATATTTATTACATTCTCTTGAACACAAGATTGTATGCATTAGAACTTCTATACTACCAACGGTAAAATCTTTGTATTTTATCAGTGGACATTATGTAGGCGGGGCCTCGATTTTCGTTTCCATAGGTATTATTCTAAAGGAGTGGAAGCCAGAAGTTGACGTACCTATTATTTCTTAAGAAAACGTGAATTATCAGTGAGTCAATCAATCTCACTAACTATTATTAACACGTGTATTATTTGTTCTCGATAGTTTTGTAGTTGTACTGTTTTAAAAGAGTACCGTTTTGCTTGCGAACGAAAACAAAAATCTTATATGGTTGTTTTCACTGAAAAACTTTCAGTATACAATGAAATAGATGTCATCCTGATAAAAATGACTTATTCTACGGAATATGTTAATAAGGTTTCAATCCTATATATGTATATTAATGGCTATTTCTAAACTTGACCATGTAGAGTGTTAAAAGTTCTCGAACTCTGCACTCTGAACACAACAAAGGCCAGAAACGTGCAGATGAAGAGCAAGGCCTACGCACATCCACCCACACCCACCATGCATAATAGGCACCAAAATTTTCCTCAAAATTTCTTTTCAACACGAAAAAGCACTGAGAGTAAAATAAGATAAGGTTTAGACAGTTCTCGAATATTCTGAAGCTCTTCTTTCATATTGAATAGCTGAAATACGTTTTTGAATATTCTAAATAGTGGATTTTACGATTTCTGCTTAGATGAACGATCACACGTGTTCGGGAAAAATTGTTTTCGTATCTATGTAGAATTAAGAGTCTCTTGTAAATTACATTCTTTATAAACTAAGTGCATATACCATCTTGGTTTTCATTTTTGCATTACTACAACAAACTAAGTAAAATAAAGTCAACTTCGTGGAAAGACTTCAATAGAATCGATTTTGCATACCTCATGAGAATCAGTATTTTTTTTCATTGTTTATCATTACATCATTTTTCTTTTTAGATGATTAATTGTATGGCCCAATAGGACTTGAAATTCTGTGTTATCCTGTATATAGATGTATCTTATTGTGTTCAGTCACTAAAAACATTTGGTTGCAGCGTATATGTTGGTCATATTATCTTACCCACACCCTCCTCAATACCGTACCGTAAAAAAGGGAATATTTTTAGTTTCCCTCATCACGCGAGGTGTTCTACATCGAATGATATATTATCCAACTATAATTGAGAAAGTGAGTGGAAGGCGTTAGTGTGCGAGTGAAAGTGTGATTATTGATTCCGGGTCATCTTTTCACAGACGCAACCACAAAAGTCAGAGGGCAAGAAGGAGATTAACACCCACACCCACAATAACTTGGTGTTGTATGAACAACAGTATTACGTAGATAAACTCGACAGTATTGTCTCTAGTCAATCAACGATTGACTCTATTGATAATGTTGGCACACATGCATTATTACGAATAGCAGGTGGTCATAAGCCACTCATGTTCGAATTATCTTCCCTAGCCGATTGACAAATGAAAACAGTTTATATAAAGAAATAAGTGATCATTTCATGATTAATATTATGTTTTTTAAAATAGGATACATTTTCATTATTAACACACAATGTCTAATAAAAGTGAGCATTGGATTATTCGAAACGTTGTCGCATGATCGAATGATTCAAAATACCGTAGTTTTCAAGAAACCAGAAGTGCTGAGGGTCGAAAAACTCGAGCAAACTCATGCATCAAGCCTGGTAACAAATGCAGACGCTGGCCAACCATTGTGTCGAATGGTTTTTGAACTCCAAAAAGCGAAGCCAATCGATAAAACCATCGAAAAGGTACCATCCAGAAGTGTGCAGCACTGTGGCTCTTCACGTTGACGTAATTAGATGCTAAAACATTATTCACCATAATGACACCTATACGATAAATGTTCGTACGTAGAAACATTGGCAGTGCTTCAAAATTCTTACCAGCAGTAGTAAGAGGAGCATAGTAGCCCGTTTTTATTTCAAATGAAATCTTGACTNTACGGTTTTTTTCACCTCCCCCTTCCTCCTGTCCAATAATTGCAGCCATTCTTCAACGAACTTATTTTCAGCGCATGAATGAGTTCGTTTTCCCCCATCGTCAATAATGGTTTTATCAATGCTCTCTCGAATAAGTTATTCGATACTCTTGAATACACGGAGAAAAATCCAAAAGAGAAAATAGTCGTTAAAACGCATTTTAATCCATCAATTCTTCCCTGAGGCCAATTCGCGGTGAGAATACTATAGATGAATCTTTGCTCTGTTCACTTCTATTTATAGTCTCAGCTCAAGAAAAATTCAAGTTTCTTATAGCCGTTCGTTGCTATTCATGGTGGACAAATGTATGCAACTTTTTTCATTTGAAAAATGTGAGGCTTGTAGAAATCCTCTAAGATCATAAATATTGAGACAGGATTCAGAATTTGTTAAAAATTTGATCCAATATGCAGGGATATAGAGTTTTGATTTTCTTTTTTGATGTTTAACTGAAGTTTATGCATCAGCAATATAAAAGCATCATCAAAACTGATGTGTGAAATTAATCTTCTTTCACTGTATCCTAGACAATCGAATGATAGTGTCATTTCTTTTTGATCTACCCCTCTCCCTACTCCAAAACAGGTGGCACCCTTTCTGAACAGTTCCATCGAAGATAAAACTGCGATCAGATGCAACGCTGTCAGACTTATTGTGTGACCCGAAGCAGTTCGAATTGTATAGAATTGTGCTAAAATATTATTTTAATACAGATGAAACAACTTGTTGCTACTAAATTACAGCAACATCGAAAACGATAATTGCTATCGTGGATCTAATTATTCTTTAGTAACATTCTGGTGGCACATCAAATATTATTTTAAATGTCTGACAATAAATGTAAGTCATTGAGGATATATTTTATTGTGAGTTCTCAGTTCAATTCGTAAAACAGTCTTCATTACAATGTGTTCATCAAAAGTAGCCTATCAAAGTTTATGAAGAAAAAGATTTTGACGATTTAAGCTGAGAATTGCTATTGGTTTACCCACGGAAAGGTTTGATTTAATTCATACTTTCCACCTCACTGTTACTTTATATAAGAACTTCTTTTTTGCAATAATTATTTATTGTGAAAATCTAGCTACGACTTTAAAATAGCATATTCTTGAAAATACGGTGACACTATTCATATTCCTCGACTAGATTTCAGCTTGAAGCTTTTGATATCTACTACAATACAGCAAGGACCTAAGTTCATGAATTCTTTCTTCTCTTGTCTTGTTTGCAATGTGACAGGATGAATAAGATTTTTTAATATAACGTGTAAAACGTTTTCAATAGTTTCTCTATAATTTTCGACGAAAATATATTCCGTTTAAAATCATTGTCTGCTGTACAAAGGCCAAAGCATATTTTGAAATGAACTTACTTTTTTCGAATCGATTCATATGTAGCATCATAATCATTTCTGTCGAAGATAGAACCGACCCATCGAAACCATACAGCTTATCACCTGTCACTAATTCACCAATTTTTTTCCGCTTTCCATCAATCAAATTCACCCACATATCCGCAGAAAAACATCTATTAGAAGTGGAGATTCCACAATTGTTTGACGAAGACGATCCACTGGAGCCATAATTGTAGGTATCTATCATAAAAACAAAGCAAATATTTAGCACTTTCGAAGGAGTTCGTATTTAAATAATCAAAGAGTTATCTTGAACCTGGAAGCACTGTAATCATATCTTTATCAAGCTAGAAGAATAAACATTATAATGATTTTTTCAAAAAAGAAAAAAGTGTTATACAATAAGTTCTAAGAAATTTTGAAAAAATATTTGGTGAACTTCTTACTTTCAAGATAGTTTAAACATGTAAAATCAAAAGATTAGTTAACACACTCTATGGAGGATTAAAATGTGCAACATGATGGAGCTGCTGAGATTGCAAATCCACTAAGAGCTCTTTCATTTTATCAATTTCTACCTAATGTTGATTCAGCTCGATAATTATGCTTATAATTTGTTAAATATTAAAGACTGTTTGCAAGAGGAGCAAATGACGACTATCTTAAATTCAATCGGATTTCATATTAATTCTGCGGTAGACTTCGGATCGTTATGATCTGTGAGACGGGACCAAGAAAAATAGTGATCACAATATATGATGAAGTAAAGCTGCTAGTAGGGCGTCTCTCAAGTTACCTGGCACGTATAAGATTGCACGCTACTGATTTCTTTAATAAGTGGTTGTCGCTGAATGTGTATATCAGATATTATCAAAGAATGATGTAATCTATTAAGAATTCTGTTTAGTTGTTTAGAGACATGAAGGTACAGGAATGTGTAAAACAGATTAGACACATATTCACTTTTGATGTTTCGCACTGCTGATTAGATTTGAAAATGCCAGCAGTAATCTGACAGAAATATTCTATACTTTAAAGCTCGAGGCAAACTACGAGTTTGCGAATGCTAGCTCTTTTAATAGAAATCTTTCAGATCTCCGGTGGATATTTTCAGTT
>OENT01002503.1:0-21394 GCA_900239685.1 Rotaria macrura
CCAAACGGCGTTTAGTTGTAGTAAATCTATTTTTGAATGATAAATCACAATTTAAAAAATAAATTACTAATTTGTTGACTATCTGTACCATTGATTCTACCGCCAACCTCATCTGATTCTATTGATTCCATGTGATTCTATTGAATCTAAGTGATTCTATCTGATTCCAATGAATCTAATACAATAGATTCAGCTTTTTCCCTCTTGTCAAAAGCACACATAGCTTTTCATGAAAGGGACTCGGTCTATTGGTAGATAGACGGTACTGGAACAAATAAGTTGATGATTAAAATTAGCAATAGAAAAAATGATAAACGTGTAGAGTTCGAAAGCTCGGTTTTAATAAATATGGAACGAAAGAAAATAATTATTTTTTCGTGTTGACATCTTGAGATTTTCGACATTTTGTTCTTCTATATTTTTTTTTCTTCGACATTTTTTCCTTCGGTCTTTTGCCATCCAATCGATTTATTATATTGCAGTCCATAGGTTTGTGTATGCTTGCGATCTTGATGAAGAATCTGTAAAAATATTTCGTTCTTGACGTAGTCGACGATAAAAAACCTAAATATACATTATTTCGTTCTTCTTCTTTCTATTTGTATGTAACGTCATTATGTCAAAGAGTGATGAAATCGAATTTTCTTATCTGCGAAGAACATGACATTTTGAATAAGGAGTGTTGTGCAATTCATCTCTACATAGACTATGGCAATCACCGAAAAGTGGCAGAAAAACAAAATCCAAATGTAATTTAATACTGTAAGATTTCAGTTGTATGATGAAAACATTTTTTGCATGACACAATACTACCCGAAACAACAAAAACCTATCAGAGTATTCTTACTATAAATTAATGCAAATTCATAGACATCTTACTATAGTTTTGTTGACATCAAGCAAGTGAAAAACATGTCTGAATTATTATTAGAGTCGACATCAAACGATGATATTGCCTATCGTGTTCTATTTATTGTTGATGCTACGGGATCTATGGGAGCATTCTTAAATTCTCTAACGATTTCACTGTATCAAGTTGCATCCATCATGAAACTTACTACACAAAAAAAATCAGAGATTGGAATTTTATGTAAGTAATGTGGAAAATTTAAATGGATATTCATGAGATAAAATTACTTAACTAAGAACAATTCGCTGTTAATTTCAAATTTTTTTTTACGAATTTCTTCTTTCATATCAATATCTGCTTTCTAGGGTATCGTGATTATGATCAACCCATAGAAAATGTCACAGATTTTTCTGGCTATACTACGGATATGTCCAAAATCTCCGCATTTCTCAGTAATTTGAAACCAGTTGGTGGTGGAGATACGCCAGAAGCTACGAAAACAGCATTAAATAAAGCATTCGATATGAATTTAATTGATTCGCATACAATAGTATTGATATATGCGGATGCACCACCACATCATCCGACAACGGCTGGTTCTTCTTGGACAACAGAAGTAGCGAACGTCAAAGAAAAGGACTGGATTCGATTATGTAAACTTTATCAGCAAACTGGCTGTACTGTATTTTCAATAATTAACACAGCACAATTTTCAACAGCATCATTTTACATCCTGCTAAGTAAATATACGCAAGGTAAAACATTATTTTTAACAGGTGCAAATGTAAAAACTATTTCAAAATGTACAATTAATTTATTCTTAAGGTAAATATGAAGTCTAATAAGTAATTTCATATTTACCATTGGTTTTTCTTCCCCTTCTACGTAGTTTATGCAATGCTGAATATGAACCGATAGATTCAGTTCAGTGTTTGAACTTTATTGATATCGATTTATCTACATTGAGTGACGAAGATGATACACGACACGAAGATCTCGTATACTTGCCTAGTACAAAATCAAATCAACACGGATCAATCAAAATGGAACCGTTCAGTACGAATCCAATATCATTCATGGTAGTCGATTTACGATTCATGTTAGAAAAGTTTGACAAAGACGATGCATATAAATCACTTGTATATCAAGTATTGAAATCATTGATGATACCTGAGCATATTGTTGCCTTGACATATAATAGTATAATAGGATTGTTATGGCGTTTAGTTTGTCAACAACGAAAAGATGAACGTAGAGATGAATTGATTTTAACATTGTCACAAGCATTAAATCTGATGAATTCGAATTCCACATCGAGCGCAGATGCTACAATCGTACGAGCATGGATAGATGAAAGTTACAATGCGAAAGAAGAAATCCTAAGTAGAATTGCCGAAATAAAAGAACAAATACCGGCTATTGTATTAACATTGGACAAAACGATGAATAGAACTGAATTATTAGAAATTACTCGATCATGTAATTTACAAGTAGTACGTACAGTTATGTCTTTATTAAATCATCTTACTATCGTTACGAATGCATCAAATTTACCACAAACGTATTTACCATTGAATATGAATGATAATGAATTATTTCAACTATTACCACATCTTCTAGCAGAAGGTCTAAAATTTTCATTACGTCCATCGGCACTTATGGCTATGTTTTGTATTCTATCAAATAATAGTTTACTTAAACAAAGAGCTACACAGTTTTTAACAAGCATAAAAGGTAAATGGCTTGATTTAGAACTTCCAGAAAATAATGCTTATGCATTCAGTAAAATTTGTGTTAAATTACCACAATTTTTTACTGAAAATGAAAATTTATTTTTTCAAAAACTTTATACTTTGGGTGGACTGAAATTAAATGCTTCCACACGTATCATTGTTAAACAACCATTCATTCCAACTGTCAACGAAATTCATCATGATACAAAAATTCAATGTCAAACATGTAATATTATTCGTTCAACAACACTGTTTCCAGATGTTGGCAAAAGTTGCTGTGCACTTTGTTTACCATGTCATGATCTTAAATATACGCCTGAACCATGTGAAGAACCGTTTTCACATTTGGTACAATGTAAAAAATGTACTTGTTTATATGCAATAGTACAATATCGTCTATTGTTCACGACACCGAAATGTCATTACTGTCGTAATTTATCAGAATCAGCACCATATCGTCGTTGTACTGAATGCCAGAACAAGTATGTACACAATGATTCAACGGAATCAATTCCAAATAATGGTGAAGAATATCAATTTGTTTGTGCCGAATGTCAACATTCGACAGTAAGCAAAACTATCGTCGATATACCAGTGCCGATTAGCACATTATTTGATGAAAATAAAATACAACTATATAAATATTTAAATATCAATATTAAGGACGATATTAATATTTTTTCGACTGAATGGTCACTTTTTAAATTAAAGGATAAAGTCGAATTAAATCCTATAGAAGATATTCAATCATCGCCAATGTCACAAATACCATTGGTTCATGCTAAGAAACCTATATTAAATCCTGCGGCTATATATGATCAAATTAATACATGGATACAAAGTGGTAAATCTGAATCTGTCACTTGTTACATTTGTTGTAATGATGTTTCACGTGATAAAATAAACAGTACGTGTGGTAATAAACTATGTCATGCTGAATCATGTACAGAATGTTTAACAACATGGTATCAAGCTGTTAGACCAGGTAGTATCGTATTAGTTGCACATTTATTATGTCCATTCTGTAAACATACACCAAATGTGAAAGTTCTTAAAAAATATAACAAACAAGCATGTACAATATTAAAATTCGACAAGAAGGATGATATTGATGAACGTTGGTATTATGGATGGTGTATGGATTGTTATAAAATTAAAAAAGCACAAGAAAAATCTTGCATTGGTAATGTTGATATGCCTTCATTAACTGATTTTGTTTGCGATGAATGTATTGAAATCCGAAATAGTCCTAAAACTATTGATATCAAATATTGTCCAGGTATAAATGAAAATACGAAAGAAGTTTGCGGTGTGGCAACAAATAAAAAAGGTGGCTGTAATCATATGACATGTACGGCATGTAATTCAGATTGGTGCTGGTTATGTGTTAAAACATATGGTGATAGTATTTATGAACATTTAATGTCAACACATGGTAACTATGGTATTGAGTATGACAACGATGATTAGACAATGAGAAACTAAAAAAGAAACGACAGTTATATTAAAATGTCGCGGAATACTTTTTTTCTTATTGATCAGCTCTAATTTTGTGTTTTGATTATTTTTAAAGTACAAAAAGTCTTGATTCACAAGTTTCATTTTAACAATGGAATTATACGAAATCTAGTGTATGATAATCGTATGAGATTTTCCAACTCATAAAATTAGATAACTCTTTTTCCATAAAAAACTACCCAAGGTCAAAGACAATGATGCAGTAATCAGTCATATCAGAAAACATAGGCACTTCATCTAGTAAACTATGACTGTTTTCTAGCAAAAACAATGGCTCATAAAAATGTATGACAGATAAATGCGAAATATCTGATAGCAATTCACTGTTATAAGATCGTTTAAGATTCTGTTTGCAACGATCAAAATGATTTTCCCTACATTGATATCTGACACGTGAAGAAAAATGATATCTCTCAATTCTACTTGTAAGCTAGATTAAAATTTGTTTGCCTAAGTTTAATTCACAGCATCCATTGAATGAATGTTTCTCAACCACTGTTGATTATTTTATAACAAGTTTAATGTTCATCATCCGACTATAGTTCGAACTTTCAGTTGTTTGTGCATGTCAGTATCGCAAAGGAAAAATATAGACTTACACATTCCAAACGACAAATGGAGTAGAGTGAATACACCGATGAAGTAGAAATGACAGACACCCTCTTGAAGTTTCTTTTAACTCCAATGAGGTGTATCCATCATGCATTTTCTCTTAACAATATACATTCTTCAATTGAACACTGATCTTGTATATTTTCTGGCATATCATATGTTGACGGCATTTGTGTAAGTTTATCTTGTACGATACATTTAGTCAATATTTTAATGAAAAAATTAAATCGGTAAAGAAATGAATTCTATTTTCAATTTCAAATAATATAAAATTTATGGGTGATGATAAGAGAACCACTTAAAACTAAAGCATTTTGATATGTAAGAATTGATAAAGTGAAGCAAATTCTTCGTAGTACCATCGATGGTTCGTAAGAATTAAGTGTCTAATTTCAAATGATTTACTTGTCGCATTATATTGAAATTTAATGTGCTTTGAAATGAGACAGTCTTATTAGAAATAATCGATTGAGATTAGAAACATGTTAGACAAATTTTTCTCATTGTAATGTAGATACTTCTCGAGACTTACACAACCTAAAACTATCAGCCGACATGAAGGTGTACGGATATGAATAGACATAAAGAAAGAAAATACTGTCAATCAAATCCGCACTCAAAAACCACAGCATGTTTTGATTATTAACAAAAATTTTTTCTATCGGAGATTGATTTAAATTCATTGTTTGACTATGATAGTAGTTTATGATGGAAAAACAAGATAAGTAGTACTCTTTAACTCATCAATAAAGTTCATACATCTAGGTATTTATGATCGTAACTATATAAGCGTGTGTATCGTATCAAATATTTTAAAATCTAAACATGCATCTTGCTACATATTCCTTATTTATTCTATTAAATATTACTTTGATCAATTGTATTCCATTTGCTGCTGACCATGGAGATACAGATAAGAAAGAAATGTTAACTCGTGATCTGGCTAGCTGTTCCGCATGGTACTTACTTCAGCCGAATCCCGATACCCTCCTAGCTAAAACAGTCAAGCCTCCATGCAGTATTTCACCTGAGTTTCCTCAAACGTTGCCTGGCGGCTGGTCAACGGACACAGGTTGTGATGCATTACAGCAACCGAATACATGTGATCTTCATAAGGGTGCTCATGGTTGTTATCGAAATGCTCTCGCTCTGACAGGACCCGGAGCTCAAGCATGTTATGACAGAAATGGTCAGTGGATATCAGATCCTTGGAAAGGTGCTGGTACACTCGATGCAGAAACTCCAGTCGGTGACTTGGTGCAACAAAGTAAACATTTTGTTGCTGATGTTGCTCCGTATTACGATTGCTGCAAAATATCACCACTTTTTCAATTTCAAGCTTGCAGTCTGTACTATGAAAAACGGCCGCCAGGTCAATGTCAAAACTAATTCGTTTTCTAAACGATTTTCAACAATTATTGTCAATATCAAATGAAAATCAAGAATTTGTACGTGATGATATCACATTCTTTATTTTTCATTTATACAACACGTATGCACATAGTTGTTGATCGAAAACAAGAAAGAAAAGTATAACACTTTTTTTGTGCATTATTATAATTGCCAGCTACTAGTTTCATCGTATTGAGTAAATCTACAATAATATGAGGATAAATAATTATTCAATTGAAATTCTATTCACATACAATGATGCTGCCAGATCTATAAAATGATTCCATCGAAATGTCTCTTTATTTTCTAGACGATAAATTTCGATAAATAATACTTTCACTATTACCAAGCAACATGACACACTAGTTCAATAAAAGAATCGAAGTTTAGAAGTTAACGTTTATCTTCAAATATTTGATGAAACGTACCTGTGGTGATCACAGATTGGCATAAGAAGTCCTATATACTAAATTCTGAATGTAAGCATAGTTGCTAATCGAAACAGAGTACGATATATTTATCAAACACTATATGAATGAACATGTTAACGCTACCTACGTAAAAAGAATTGCAATAAAAGTAGCAAGCGAAAATTATTCACAAAAAAAAATAATAACTTTTAATACCTTGAAGAAGATGTTCAACTAACGAGATCTTAAGAACGTTTTATGTTTTGTTTTTGTTGTTTTCGTTTTGGTGTAGTCATCATAAAATTTACTTTTTCTTTTTTTACTGTATAATAGGGAACGGTTATCTTGACTATGTTGTAAAATATCTTTGCAGCTCATCGCAAACAGAATATATTAGCAAATTATATGATTAATGCAATTGATGAAGAACATTCGAAATTCGCTCTTTATCGTAGAACAGAAGAAAGACAACAGTTAAAAATAGTGTTAATTTTGATAGTTAGTATCAGTGAATACCGATGGAAAGTCAACACACGGATATCATAAAACAGTTTTATGGCAAGCAAGTCATTTGGTTTCAACAGATTCTATTTTAGTAAAGAAACAATTTAAATATTAGTTCTAAAGATTGTTACGGTTCAAATACCAACTAGTCATTCATTCATAGCTCCACTCACACTCGTCATTGATCATTTTATCGGCAAACTTTAGAGTCGCTTGATTATTTTTGTATTCTATTATTATAATCTGCGATGAGGTTATATGCGTAGAAATGCAGAGGGATGTGAAAAACTATGAAGTAAAATATCTCAACATTTAATATTGAAAAAAGAATTATTTATTGTATACTTCGTTTTACACTATCGTCGCAATATTTATTTGAAAATAAAGGAATCAATTTATTAAAACTATACGACTATGCAATATTAAATTCGCTCAAGGCTTCGTGAAATCTATGATGTAGACACAACGTTTAGCGCAGTTATCTACCATAAAATTACTAAATATTGATATCAAATCGGTACAAATTCAAATTCTCAGTATGACCATCAAATATTATATTACCATCGTGTAGTAAAATCCGGATATCATAATAGTTGATTTTTCGATTGCTTATAACTACGAATAAAAGCATTGTTTTTGAATACGAATTTGTAAACATATTTTCAGAATTCTTCTGACTCTCATAGATTAAGCATTAGAATTGAATATTTTCGGTAGAGTGTAAGGCTAGAGTCTAAAAACGGAGATTCATCTAATTCTGTCAAACTGTAAAATCGAACAGTCTAGCGAATAGATTTCGATTTATGTTACATGTTACATTTAGGAGAATGAAATTCGATTACTTTTCATTGATTGTTCTAATCGAAGATACTCGCAATGGATTTTATGCAGCTTGTCTTAATAACGAGAAATTATGGAAGATATGTATTATGTTAATTTGTTCCCAAATTTTTCGATTTTCAGAGTTTATAAATGAACTTATTCGTTTATATCGATTTACTGCGGGACTCCTAATTTCTTATCTCATACTATGATAGACTCCTTGGTTCATTACACTATTGAACATGATCGGCATTAGAAGTATTACATAACGGACATACAAGTGTTCAAAAATTTGAAATTATGCAACCTTTTTGTGAGTTTTTCAAGACATTTACTTTGATCTTAAATCTAGAAAAATTGACGATTGAGACAGGCTCGATAAAAAAGACGTTGAGGTAAACCACTTTTTGATTGTGAAACTGTGATGAACGAACTGTGAGTTTTTCCGAACGAAATAAAATTCATCAAGAAATATGAAGCATTCATAAGTCGACTTATATTTTAATGTTGATTCGAAAAACGAGATTTACTTTCACTTATAGACTAGTTTCCTGATTCAAAATTGGAGTGTGAATTAAAGTATTTATTTTTCACGAGCACGAGCATCCACCCTTAAAATTTGCCGTTAGAAAATTAAAAAAAAGTAACACAGCTGTTTATTATTCGATAGTTAACTTAGAAAATAGTTATAGTGCAAAGAAAGTCCTAAAAATCCAACATATCTATGATATATTTTTGGTACCGACTGTCCATAAACTATCTTTTGTAAACTTAGTACACTTGTAGATTTGTCTCTGATTTTATCTTTGTTAAATGTAGAAAAGTTTTCTTTTTCATCCTGAATAGAAAACGAATGAACGATGAGAAATGATCAAGTTTTGCATTTCTATTTTTCATTACTAAAAATGCTCCATTAAAATCGTAAAAACAAGGAACAGATACAACTTGAAAAGCTCTATAAATGACACGGTAGCACTTCTTTTAATTGTATATTGTTTGTTTTCAAAAATAAAGTAAAATTCTGTTTGAATACCTTTCACAGCGTCGATAATAGCTGGCGCAGCATTTTGTTTTTCAGAATAAAAAGTTAACAATAAAAAAAAGACTTTATTTTGTAGTTTGTGGAGCTTTTCATACAACATCATTTGCACTAAGCTACTGTCGGTGCAGTCTTAGCATGGATTTTGTGTAGGATGGATGTACTTATGTGTGTGTGTGTTTATGCATTGATTCAATTATTGATTTGAATTGATTATTTTTTATGCGTGCTGTACATTCATTGTGGTGCCGTCTGTATCATTTTGATCTCAAAGGATCTTCACAGGCAGAAATTCATTCTATGATTACTATGATACAAGATGAATTGAAACAGGTTTTCTACGAGATTCTATGAGACGACTGCTGTAATTTTTAATTGAAGGTATATTGTTTGACGCAGGTATTTTCCTTCAACCCCTACAAGATGTTTTCGAAAATCTTTTGGAACTATTAAGCGACATCTACAAAAGAAGTTCCTCCCATTGAAAGAAACTGTCTATGTGAAAAAATATAGCTTCAACGAAAAAGCACAGAAATTATCTAATAGAATCCCATCGAAAAAGCATTTCAATTCATCTAGTCTCACAGTAATTGTCGAAAGAATTTCGGTTCATGAGCGATCAATTGAGACCTCTCGTCTGTACGTAGTGTGAATTAAGACAGTCGAAGAAAATGCACAAACGAAATTGATAGTGAAACATGTTTAGAGGAGGCTGTTAATCATAAAATGGCAATGAAATGGAACGATTCATAAGATTGTTTTGCTTCTATTCTCTAACATGAATCTCTAAACTGTTTCATGTCAAAATTTTAATGTTCTTTTCTTTTTATTGATTCCTAAAACAAATAGGCAATTATGCATATAAGAGAAAAGAAAAGAAATACCAGGATAGAAATTATAAGGAGAGCTTTAAATACAGTCTACTGTGTCATTTTATTCTATTGTAAAACGAAATCAGAGATCTAACTCTTCTAGTAAAATGAAAATTATCTTATATTTCTTTATCATCGGTTTTTTTTTACTATATCAAATGATTCACGGATCGCATTTCCGTGGTGGCATTATTTCATGGTAATTACATATGTCTAGTGTTTCTTCTGTGTTACGCTGTCATATGCACTGAGTTTAATATTCTCATTTTTAGGCGTCCCATAAATAATACACCATCGGGTAGCTATGCTCAAATTCTGATTCATCAGCGGTATTTTTGGAATCGACTATGGACTAGTTTTACTACTACTTGTACCGAAGCAGATGTTGCTGCTCAAACATTGATTCCTGTTAGTTCCTCTATGACATGTTTAAATAATTGCTCCAGTTCAAACTATTCTTCACTTTCAACAGAAATGACAAGTACAGATTGTGATTCGAATACACTAATTGAATCATGGGCTGGTGAACGCTACGATACATTGACTTTGCGTATGACAACATCAATTACGATTGGCTTTGTATCGAGTGCATGGTTTAGTTCACTCTACTTGGGTGGCGGGGGCAATTGGTCCATTGTAAATCGATTAAATATATACGTGAGACCTGATGGGTATATCAACACGAGTCCTGTTACAAATACGTTACCAGTAGTGTTTGTTCCAGTTAATACTTCAACAACTCATATTGTGCAAATGGCAGATAACGATGGTACCGACATATTGAAATGTCGTTGGTCTAGTTTAGCATCTACAACGAACTATAATCGTCGTGATGAATGTGGCGGTGTATGCAGTGGACTACCACCTTCAACTATACTCTTCTCGTCTAATTGCACATTAGTTTTTACTCTACCAACAAGTAATCTCTATTATGCCTGTGCATTGCAAATCGAAGACTACTACGATTCTTCCTCGGCAAATCCCATGAGTTCAGTTCCAATACAATTCCTATTCTACGCATACAAACCTTCAGGAAGTGCTTGTGCAAGTCGTCCAGCCATCATCGGTGATCGTCCAAATCGAGGTATGAATGTTTTCAATGGCACTATATTGTATCTCGTTAATTTTCTTTAGCTTGTATTGGAGTTCCGATTGGTAAGTGCAATTCATAATTTTCTCGTTTCCCATATTCAAGAAGTATCTTAAAGGTGTTACATTAACTGAAACGGTCATTGCACAGACATACTGTTCCGGTCAAAAGATTGTTGATTTTGTCACTAGTTCACCGATTGGAATGACACACAGTGCCATAACGAATACAAGTGCTTGTAAGTAGTTCGTATTCTTTTCTCTAGAGTAAACACAATATTGATTCTTCGTGATATTGAATGCCGTAGATCTTTGGACCATGACATTGACTTGGACACCACAAGCAAAACAATCTGGTCCTCAAGGATTTTGCGCTGGTGCAATCGATAATAATAATCTGCAATCAGATCCTTGGTGTATTACGTATCTAGTTGACTATACATCACCGAATTTAATTACTCCCACAATTGTACAGGGTTCAGCAAGTCCAGTTGGTACTGTTTTTTCGACTCAGTCTGTATTCTCAATAATGGGTAGGCATCTCTGGAAAACATAACTAACCTCTGTTCGTCATTTTCTATTCTAACTATAAAGCTACAAGTCTCGTTGGTCGACCAAGTCGTAATGGAACAAATATTTGTTTTAATGATGCAGCTACCAGTACAGCCGTAGTATGCTATGACGCTGGCTATGCTTCAAATATTTTATATAATCAATATACGATCACAATTATTACTAATGTAACATGGACTTATGGTCATACTTATTATATAACGATGGATAGTGGATTTGCAAGCGGAAATGTATTTTGTCGTAAGTCTTCGAAAACGAACGATTCAATTTTTTTATCATAATTTTTATATCTTGACAGATGCTGAATCAGCACCTATCACAAGTACAACATTTTGGCAGTTCAACATTTGGGATCCAGGAGTTTCAAGTACAACTACAACGACCACAACGCCGCCTACAACACATACGGTGACAACAAGAAATGTTTCTGTTACGACTGTCAATACTCTAGTATGTTTCGAATAAAAAATATTCAACTCATTTGTCAGATAACCATAGTGAAGATTATCTTTTCATATTACAGCTTACTACAACTGGTATTATTATCCAAACGACGACTACAGTTAACACTACTTCGACGACAACTACTGGTACTACGAATTCGACAATTAGTAAGAGACTAATTCGGTTCATTTTCCTTTCTCACAACATAATCTATCTGTCTTTTCATAGCCACAACAAGTGCTACGACTACAACTGTGACCGACCTGGTCACCGATATGAAAATTATCACACCAAAAGACTTAGTAAGCTTTGCCTATTCTGAATATTCCATTTACCTCAATATTCTTTTCTTACCCGACCGTCAGGAAGAAGCTTGTCTACAATCTGTAGTCACCTTCACAATTCTTCTGTCTATTGTTACAGTGTTCATACACTTCACTGGCATGTACGTGCTATTTCTAAAAATAGACCAATGGTTCAATCCAAATCGTATAAGAACTCGAGTGAAACACCTGAAACGAGTGAAACGCTTAGCTGGAGAGGAGAAAGCACGACAACTATTGAAACAACCGTCTGATCCAAAAGAATAACGACCAACCGTTGGAATAGCATTTGTTGAATGTTTGAATGATACATATGGACATAAACAAAATACTTAAAATTCAACAAAAAAACATTTCAACAATTATGTCTCATGATCAACTCGTGTGAATTGTTTTGACTTTTGGCTTTGTATTCATAGTAAACAATTTCTTTCGCTTTACTTAGTTGTGATCTTCGGTTTGGGTATATGCTTCAATACGTCACATATATGCTGTTGACTTTTGAAATCATTAAGGAGCCTTTTTTAAATGTTATTTTAATTAGAAGGAAAACGATAGATGCTACCCTATGTATACTCTAGAGAACACATATTTATCTGAAGTGAGATGATTAGTATATTAGCGAGTACTAATAACAACCAGTTGAAAATTTCTCACAAAATTGAAGTTGTTTATTGAGAAGAGATATCACAGACTTGGGTTCTAACACCTTTTAATCTCTTGGCATCGATCAATTTCTTTCACTTATTACAGTCTACATCTTAGATAAGTCGACCTCTATAAAAATGAGCAATGTACAATCGAACACAAGAAGCAATATGATAAATTCTCGAAATTTAAATTTATTTTGTGCTTTTAATCAAAAAATTGATAGTAGGGATAAAAAAATCGTCAACCATAACGTCAGTAACATTGCTGAAACTTGATTGGTTACTATCTTTTATCGATCTAGAAATAGTAACATATAATTTTATAGATAACTAATAGTTAGTAACTTGTTCATACCATTAGGATCGACACAATGCCAAAGACCTTCCGGAATAAGTCCAGGTCGGCAAACACATATGTTATTAAGACACATGGAAAAGGCAACTAAACCACCACAATTTGTATTGGAATCACAATGCATGCCTAGTAGACTATCGTATATTAAATAAGTAGTATCAGGAGTAGTATAAGGCGTAGTAGTTGGCAAAGCATTAGCTGCAACAACTAAGAGTAGTAAGACGAACCACATTTCGAGTCTAAAATCTAAATAAACACATTGTCGAATTGATTCTATTTTATGATTATTTAATTCTTAATTAAAAACAGTACTTTATTCAAAGAAACTGCAATAATAAGTCATCGAATTTTTTTATAGAGAAACACAAAAAACATATCTGCTTTTTATTTTATAACAGACAATGAATCGAACCAAGTTGTATTGATTCGAGTTACGATCTGTTTTCAGTATCACTGACTAGTTACTAATTCCAATCATTAAGAATTCGAAAAGGTGGATTAAGTGAGTGATGTATTGAGAAAAAATTTATTTCCTTTCTACTTTTCTCTTAGCGATAGATTTTTTTATTGGAATCATAGGTTTTTCAGAGTCATAAGCAGGTGGCTTAGGTAGCAAATGATGATCAAGTTACATTTCATTTAATCGTTGATTTCATTCTTTTCATCTAATTTTTTGCCCGAAAAATCTATTCTCATTGTCATTCATCATGCAGCTCAGACACGTTTGCTTCGATGTGAAATAATTTTATAATATTTTACTAGCAGTATAATGAGATCTTACGTAAAATGTTATGATAAATTCATCCTAGCTTGAGACGATTCAATTTTAATTTATGAATGAGGAATTTAAGAATCAGTTCAAGAAATATTAAAATAACAAGTAGAATTCAATATCGCATAAGAATTCGTATGCAAAATAACTGCTAGATATGAAGGAAGAGAATATGAAATATAGATCAACTAATACATGTTTGATCAATGCACACAGTAACACGATTTAAAAAAGAAAGAAATGATAGTTCAATCTATCATCTGTCTGCATTCCCTATTTATTTTTTTTATAAAAACCGGTTCTGTTTCTTACCGTAAAATTCAACAACGTTTGAATAAATGATAGCTTTTTTTAAATATTACTCCAATTAAATAGTCAGCATCTCTAATATGATAAGCCTTCTATCATCGATAGATACGCTTTTGATTCATTACCACGTGATGTCATAAAAACGCAGGTGCTACTTGATTGTTCTATTAATTCAGTGAAATCATAGTTAAACAGTAATAATTAACACACACGTTGTATTTTACATATGGACTAATATTGAAAAAGAAACGAACAGAAAAGATTCATCCGACTTAAAGCAGATAGAAAATTCACGAACCTTGATGAAATCAAGATCAGATATACTAATATTACGAAAAAATATTTGGAAAAAACGATCACTTGTATGCAGATGAAGTTGGATTGAATACAGATAGAAGTCTATTGGTTAGTCAGAACCGATAAGTTCAACACTTAAATTACTTCTGGTAACAGTAGTAACTGCTGAATAGGTTTAATCAATCGATAGTTGCGATGGTTCCATATTCCCAGTCATTTTTCAAATCCTCTTTTTCTTCAAAAGACTATGTGTATGTCAATGTCACTGTCATAGTGAATGAGAATGATTCTTTCCCGACCCTCTGAATTCTACACTCACCAGTTGAAACGCGTCAATTTGCATAGTTCATATTGTTATTTTGAACATGAATATAACAACGATTAAGCTAAGATCGAGAAGTGTGAGCCATCGCTGACCTCCGTGCACATCCTATCGAACTTTGCTCTGTTATTTTCCATCAGTGAAATTTTTAATCATAGGGATTGAAAGAATACGTCAATTTTAAACTTAAAAGCCGGCGACGTTTGATCCTTTGTTTTACATTTATACTTAGATCAGCTTTTTACGTGTTGAATTAGTAGAGCCATAAGAAAAGAATAAAAGATATTTTGAGAGAATAATCTAAGCAAATTAGAAAAAGTCAATTTTTTTTCTTTCAGCTCCTGGCTACTTAGCATTTCCTTCCACTTTGATAGATGCAACGTCTCTATTAAAATAGTTATTGTATCAACTAGAAAACTGAAGCATGTCTTCTGTTGTGTCTCGTAAAGCACTCCATACTCTGATAAGTTTTCGAAAATCTAATGGATTCAAAGAAGTATTTCGTGAAATAAGTTTTATAGACTTCTTTTTCGACTATCTATAAATGCGAATCGAAACTGAAATGTTTTCAATCATACTGTTCTGACTACTAGCATATAACTACGATTAATCCAATATGTCTCTCAGTGATGTTCACCAATAACTGACAAACGTTTTTTTCGTATAGCTTTTCTAAAAATATTTTGTTTGATACAAATCTATAAACACACGATCACTCTATCTATCAATCAAGTATATGTTAACTTTTATGTAATGGGGCATTTATCAATCGTTTAAAATCTGTCTGTAAGCTCATTCTATAGAGAATTCATTTCTCTACACATCTATCGAATACAGTAGTTCAATTAGTCTTTTGAGCAGAAGCTAAATTGAAAATTAGTGACATCTACTCAGTCATATATCTGTTAAGGTAAAAACATCAAAAAACAAATTATACAAACATTTTAAAACAATTCCGCATCTTTCGATGCAATATTCAAAATGTGAAAGAATTCTCTCTGGAAAGTCTGTCTTTCAAAAAACGATTCTTTGTCAGAATACATCCTAAAATTATCCCATGTATTAGTTCGAAGACTTTTTGACACGAATAAGAGCACCAAAAGCGTTGCAAAGATCTTGAAATTATGGAGTACAAAATTCTCTATCTAATGGTGTTCAATACTTTTGTTTGATTGTCAACATTGATGAGCACCGGTTTGAGCAAATGAATTCATAGCTAGAAAGAATAAAAATTTACAAATGAACTATTGAATAGAATTTAATCTTTGAAAAGTCGAGTCGACAAAAAAGGTTGATTTGAAAAATGCACTCGACAGTTGTAAAGCGATTTTTAAGTTTCCTGCTATATCTGGCTCACCCATTATTTATGTGCTAAAAACAAATATAACAGGGTTTAATCATGTATCAGTTGTATCATTGGTCAATAAATATATCGATACATTCAGTAGTCATAGAAATCAACAAAATATCACATACTTAAATCGGTTTATTTACTGCACAAGACATTATGTAACGTAATGGATTACTCTAATAAAAGCCTTGTGTCAAGGAGAGAGAGAGAGAGAAAGTCTTATCCAAACTGTTTATTAAACAGAGAAGCGATGCTTGTAATCCATCCATTTTTCGACTCTATGTCGGAACTTACTCTTCTCTGTATTTTGGATTTTTTAAAGTATACTCTGGAAAAATTGAACGACACTTAAATTCATTCCAGCCACCCACATATGAGTTAAAAATGAAACTAATAGAAGTATTTTATTATATGGTAATGCCAAAGTTATTATCTAGCGAATGACTTAGAGAAAGATAAAGGTCATATGCATTAGTTTTTCACCCACATGGCATACGTGGCAGAATTTCTTTTTCTGTTTCTAATACTCCCTTCGAAGGAGACTGATAACATAAAAAATATCACAACAAGCATTGTCGTTCGGTTCTCTGATCTATATGTACGGTGTGCTGGAAAAAAGTCGAAAGTGAAAAATAAAAAAATAATCATGTTTCTAGTATACGGCGATTCTAATCACATTTAGTTCGTTGCTTTTCCTTATGATTTTACTAGTGTCAAATTTTAGCCAGTACTGCTTCATGACTAACTATTGATAAAAGTAAAATAAAAGAGTTGAACTAAGAATTATTGCATAACTTAACTTGTACAATCATGACTGAAGCTTTCGTAATTTTAACTAGTGAAATGCAAGCAAAATCTCCAGCTATTTCATTTATAAATTCAAATAAAGAAAAACTTCCACTAGTTGGCGATGACTACACTATTAAGTTGAATAAAACAACAACAACTACTAAGTATTGGATATGCCCTATTAATGATTGTGCACCTAAAGTTCATACTGATTCAACTAATGTATTGATGAAAACAGTTGGCAATGATAGCCATCTTCCAGAAAAAGAAAAACTTGAGGTTCGTGCAGTTCGTGAAAAAATAACATTTTTTATTTTGTCGTTTTTTGTAAAATTTTTCTCACTGTTAAAATTTCAACTTAATTTCATGCAATAAAACATGCACGATATATTTCACACTCTCTAAAATATGATTGACAATGTTTTGTGTGAATATGATTTTTTCGATATTTTTTCCTTTCGACATAATAATGACGGCCAACCATGTGCACCTCATCATAGCACATCGTTTTAGGTATCGTATTATCGACAATGCATGAGTCATTTGCCAATACAAAGAACGACAGCTAGCATTTGTTTCTTGTTCTGCATTTGAGTTATTGCACTGATAAAAAGGAAAGCGAATGAAATTTGATTCGTATAGAGCTGAGAAATTCCCAAGTGAATAATTGGAAATATCCGTAGTGTATTCTTCAGCCCGTAGTATAATATTATCTATTTATTGGAGACAGTATTCTGATACAGGTTGCATTTTTTTGCAATATTTTCTATTTACTACGTTAGTTAACAACGATATGTCCTGGAATTCACATATATCGTCACTGGCCCTCGGCAACGGCTGCTTTGGAGACATGACGAAGGAAATTCTTGATTTTCCTCGCCGAACACCATGGTCACTACCAACAACACGGTCACCACCAACATCACGGCCACCACCACAGCGACGTAAGTGTATTGATTATTAAACTGTCAGTTAATTCTTTTAGGAGAAATTGCAAATATTCACAGACATAATTTATTGAATTCTTGTTGTTTCATCGTTTTTTTTTCTGAATAAGACTAATATGAAAAACTGAAATCGATAGTTCGATCGCATAATGATTTTTGACGCATTTATTTCATTTTATGTTTATTTATAAGAATTTTCCGATTATTCGATTGTTCATTTACTTCTTTAGCTCCAGATAAATCAACGGATAATGAAAATAGTCGATCGCAAAAGCAACAGGCTGAGGAGAGAGAACGACAAAGAAAAACGGAGAAACGCGAAAGGAAACTAACTGAAAGAAACGAAGCCTTAGTTGCTCAAAATAGAAGTTTAGCTGAGCAAATGAAAAGAAATGAAGACGAGCAGCAAGCCAGAAATCAAGAGCAGTTAAAACAAAATGCCATGTTACGCCAACAATTAGAGGAAAATCAGCAACAACTTGCAGCACAAATAAAAGAAATGACTCGGCTATTCCAAGAAGCGAAAAAGAGAAACTTGAATACTTTCGAAGATATCGACAATCATGATAAAGAAGCTAAAAATGCGATAATTAATTTAGCAAAACAAGCGAAACCATCCCAAATGGAAGGTAACAATGTTGCTCTTTTCGGCCAAACATCTTGTGGCAAATCGACAATGCTCAATAAGCTCTTCGGTGAGAAAGTAGCCGAAACAGGTGTCGGTGAAACTACTGTGAAAACAACATCTTATAAAAGTAAAGATTTCGTATTATGGGATGTACCGGGCAAAAATGATGAAGTATCTTATATAAGTATGCAATATATTTCATTCTTCAAAGGATTAACAAGACGTCTTATTCTTGTTACACATACACTGAAAGAAAATTCAAGCATGATGAAATTGTTGGATGCAATAGAATTAGATTACGATATTGTAATCAACAAGATGGATCAGTACGACGAAGAAGAGCAAGAGGAAATACGTCAGAAAATCAATCAAGAGAAAACAATGATGAACTTCAAAGGTATTGGTCGTATGTTTTTTGTTAGTGCTAAATTTCCACAACAATCTTATGATTGGCTCGATATGGTTAATTATTTAACAAGTCCTCCCCAATAAAGAAAACAACTTTACACAGTTATTTATATATTTTCAATTGTTTTCTATCAGCTGGAATATATTTGTCGGAGATAAATTCAGACTTCGACTTACAAAATACTGTTTTCACATGGATCACAATAAAAGTTTATCAGCAAGATCTCTTGACTATGTGCTAATCGATAGACGAACTACTCAATTATAAAGTATTTCGAAATTTTCGGCATTGGTGTAGTACAAGAAAGAAGATAAGATATATTTTCGTTCGAAATTTTTAAATTTCAATACATACCTTCATATCTCATGCATATGCGACAACGCATCGAGCGTGCTTATCGATATTGAGTAACTTGATTGAAGCAAAGCATCAGCCGTATATTAATTCGAATCGAAAATCATCTGGACTATGATGTCTGAGGATGATGTACTCAAAATGATATTTTGACTTTAGTTGTCATGGAGATCAGAAAATATATAGTTTCTAACTATTCATGTAACAATCACCGGAGTATTTTGCTTTGAAACTATTGATTAACTTATACGAAGCTTCGTTGCATTCAAAAGGAAGTTTTTCAAAATATTGATGAAGTGAAAAAAATATGAATATGAGTCGAAATATTGTTTATGGAGTACGGTAAAATCAACATGGACAATTCATTAAAATTGTGATTAGTTTTCCCTTATCTGAGCCTGAGCTATCCTGCAAATATCAGCCGCAACATATTTTACAAAGCTGGAATTTATCAACGAGTGATGTGAATGCAAATTGAAGATCTGCACCGACATTCTCGTCTCTATTGTATTCATCCTATGGTTGCATTCGCACATGAATATACTTTCATCAAATAAGCAAATGTGATAGAAGGCCATGGATCCACTGCTAGTGAATTTCCACTCACATTCGTCGAGATTGACTCAATGGGAATGGAAATATAGTGTTTTAGTAGGTTAGAAATAGTTTAGAAAAACTTTTCCGAATAGGGCCGATTTATGACAAAGTATGTCGTGCCGTCGTTTTCTGTTATGTGAAGTAAACACTGTGGGTGTGCTTTAACTATACACATGAAAATCTTTCCTCTGTGATTTATGCTAGCTAGAGTTAATATGAGTTAGTTGTGAGCAGTATTGCGATGTGTCACGTATTGCTAATTGCACACTCTACTCGTAAATTCAAGATTATTAAATCTTATATTGATTTAAAAGAGACGAGAAGGAAAAAAATTCGAGATAAAAGAAACAAGCAGGAGTATCATTGTTGAAATAACTTTTGACAAACACAAACGACAAACCAAAACTATCAATACACGAAACAGAATGAAAGCAGCTATCTAATAATCATGTAATCATAGCCAATATGAGTCAACCATATTTAAGTACCTATTCTCTCTCATGCGTGTTTTGCTTCGGTTTACTTTCTTTGATAGCAGGTATGCCCAATCCGATTCCTTTATTACTGTGATATAGACCATAGTGTATACATTGTAATAGTTTCAAATTGATATAATAATTAAGAGAGCATGCATGAGAAAGTCGAGGAACCGCCTAATAGGTCATAACATGATTTTATGTAGCACCCCCTTTCTTATATTTCAAGCGATTCTNCGTGAAAAACTGGGCTGACGAAAATTGTTTACTCTCCTAAACTCTTCCTTTACAGAGTTATTGACATTTCAATTGAAGCACCCTTGAAAATTGGGGGAAAAAAAGAAACCTCAGTATTTTTCACTTTATGAAGTCATATTGCATCGTCTGGATGCGGGAAACATCTCATTCGAAAGATCGTCGAAGCTTGCATGGAGTGATATCTTTCAACTTTTAGACATGTTTAGTTTTTTTGGAAAAACATTTTGTTTTTTGGAATAAATTTTTAGTATTTCGATTTTTTAATGATCCTCATAAAAGTCACCGTAAATTTTATTACGGAATTTTATAGAGCATTTAATTCTGAACAAGATGGACTAGGTTTGAAAGATTCAAATGGGGAAGAGCAGCTGGAAAGTTTGAAACAAATTCAGTGGGTAGGGATTTTAAAGGACGAATGTCCCCTTTGTTAGATCTCGTTCCAAGACCTTCGTTTCTCATACCATATGTAAATTAATTGTGGTATTCGTTTGAGTCTTTTCGTTGGATAAAATCTTTCAAATTTTACTTTTCGAAATTTCATGCCTGGGGTACCCCCAGGAATCTGCAAAATAACATTTTCTCTCAAATACCTGTTTTTGGTAGTCTTTCCGATAGAGCTCAATGCACTGATCACAATTATCACGTTTTCATCAAAATTCGCTCGATTAATGAGAAAAAATATCGATTTCTCTGTGATTC
>OENT01002504.1:0-20610 GCA_900239685.1 Rotaria macrura
TATTTTTTGCTACTTTCATACATTAGTTTCCATGAGCTAGCTCAAGAAAGTAAAAGACTAGGTTTTCACCATATCATTCTTGTAAAACCTTTGATGAATAATCAGATTAAAATCGAATAATAAAAATTGATTGTGATGATGCAGAGCAAAGAAAACTCGTTAAAGATGTTCCCGTTTCTCAAGAAGAAAAGTTGATATAAATCGATGTCTCTGACAGATTATCAATCGAACGTAATTTTAATCATGGATAAAATTTAGATTTTCTTAGTTATTTTTGATCGTAATCGACTCCTGGTCGATTATTAATCCTTTTTAATTGATGTTGATGTGATGCTTGTTTTATTGTATATGAGCAAGACATTGATGATGAAATTGCTCAACTGTCAGTCGGTTTGTGGAGTCACTATTGTTCAGCAGGTATATGTTTTGCATTGTGTTGAATGAAGAGAATATGATTTAAATTCAAAAGAGCCTCTAACAGCGTCAAAAACGGATTTGAACTAGGAGAGACTAGTATGCAAAATCGAAGAACACGTAGGGAAATTTTTCTGATTAGTTATTAATTTGTGTGCACTATTCACATACGAGCAGGTTTTTTTCGTATACTGAGTATGGTAACTTTCTCACACGGAAAAAAGTACGTCATTCAACAATTTATTTGTTCTTTGATTTTTGTTAAGTTTTTCGAAAAAGTCTCGATTGATTTACATGTATGTTTTTTTATATACTTCTTTTTCTTTTTTTTTTAAATGAAAACTTTTTTTTCAATGAAAATTTTTCATTTATTTTTATTGTTAAATATAACGAATAATAAACGCAAATTAGCACTCGTATTGCATGTCGAAGTCAAAAAGAACAGTTCGGCTATGACTGAAAAATACTGCAGATCGACGAAGCTCGGTATCAATGTTTTGGTGGCAGTGTCTTAATTCTTTTCATGCCTTCCGATTGATATTCTGCTATTTGCGACAATAAATATTCATAAATCATAGGAAAAAAGTTGAATACTTTCCGACCGGAGTACTGGTTCAATATCCCATCGATTTCCGATATTTTCTTGTCGGATTCGGCAATATTTCTTGACGATTTCACTTGAACTTCCTATTTTGGCAGCTCCGAAATACTGGCCTGGATGAAAAAAATTGCAACTTAGCTGAAAAAACGGTATTTCAGTTCTATTTCCAGAGACTGCTATGCTCGGCGGCATAAAATAAGACATTCAGGTTCATTTGTATATTTATTTTGAAATCAGCTGACACAGGTTGCCATCTATTGACGAAAATTGATATATTGTTCTTGAATTAAAGGGAGGCAGGCGATAAATTGAACTTAAACAGGTTGTTCATTAATAACGCTCTATTCTTCACGATAGCTATAAACGATGTCGATGAAGAAAGTATACTGAATCGCAACGAATATGCTGATTTTGAACTGTACCAAATAGAAATTCAATATAAAAAGCAATTATCTTCAATGTATATTGATAGATGTTTTTGTGTACTCAAAAAGTGAGTACACTCTAAAATCGGTCAGTGTGTCCGGCCGTTAACACGATAACTCTTTACAAATACATTCAATTGAGCTCAAATTTTGTGCACAGAATTTTCTGATGAATATCTCGGTCAAGTTCGAAGATGAGAAGGATCCGGCAAGAAATGGCTGAGTTATTGAAAAAATTGTCATTTTTCACCAAGCAACCCCTGAGGTGGGGTACAGGGATTTTTTCAAAAAAAACTTTTTTCTCAGAATTATCCACAACTTATGTAAAGTGACTTAGTTTTTAACGCTGATTCTGAATCTGATATTCGTTTTGAAAAAAATCGTAGTTTTCTAACGAAACATTGACTGAAAAGGTCTCAAAATACACAAAAACTGCATCTAGAAACAAAATTGCCTAGATATGTCTGAGATGATCAGTAGTTTTGGAGTTTCCCAAAAAGGTTTACCAAGATACTTCATCCGTGCACACATTCTAGGATGACTGATTTGTCTCATTCACTTGTTGAAGTACACATAACTCTCGGACATAAGTCCGAAGTTTTCACATTTATTTTGTATTCTTTTTAAACAATTAGAGTGTGCGTCTACGCAGCACACCATTAAAGAAATGTTGCTATTAATTTCGAATAAGAGTGAAGCAGTAATAATTACATACGTGAACACACGATTTTAGTATAACCGTTAAAGGATGCAAAGCCGGCAACTACATGGAAAGAAAAATGTTGAGTCCTATTCTGACCCGTAGATATCGTCAACGAAAATCATGAGATTTTTACAATTTTTATGCATGGTTTTCTATTTCTTTTAAGGCGAGAAAAAGTCACTTGATAAATTTACTTGTTTTTTGAGATTCGCGTCTTTCTTCAAAAAAAAAAGGGCGTAAGTTAGAAGTCGAAGTTTTCCGGCTACTCCCCTCTTTACGCATCATTAGATTAGAAAAAAGAAATAAAAAAGTGATGAGCGAATAGAACAATCAGGCCTTCATGAAAAAGCGAGATTATGATTTCTGTTCAAATTGTAGTGTCAAAAATAGATAGTGTTTACTGTGAATCATTCATTACCGAAAAGAAGCAATTCTTTTGTAAAGAGACTACACTTTGCATTTTGTATTAATATATTGAAGCTAATACAAAATCTCAGCTTCATATTTCGAGCCCAAAAATGACTGCGTTCACAAGAATTTTAAACGTTCTTTTACAGCGTTTCCTCAAATGTTGTTCAACAATCTGCAAAAGGGTCGTTTCAATAGAAGATTTTTGATCGCATTTCGAAACTATTTAGTTTTAATAATATAGACATTAGCTTCGCTTTTATCAAAGTTGATTTTTATTGCATCGGAATTAATTCTTTGAAATTTCGTTATTGAAATATATTCATTCAAGGGATAATTTCTTACTTAGTCCTTCGATCTCAATAATCGACAATAACTATGATGAAATAAAGGAAAACTTTATCTACGACTGAAATATATTGCGATCGTTACTTTCAGAAACTGTAAGCAAAGGCAAAGTTCAGTGAATATAACCAGTAACTGATTAAAGCAACATGTCTCAAAAGTTGATTGGTCATCTGCCAATTTCGTTCTTTGTTTTTGTCATCATTTGTCTTGATATTTTCTCACATTTCGTGTAACCGAAAAAAAACCTTTTCTGAAACCGTTCAAGGGAAGCTTTCGTTGCCTTGTATTCTAGCTTCTGCTGTTATTTTGCAACTAAATTGTTCGAAAATAAATACATGCATTGTTGAATAAAAATTTATTTGGCTATCTATCAGGTTATTTACTATAGAAATAACACCTGGGTGTTTATTCTACTCAATATAAGTTTGCTTAATGTCAGTTCATCAATCTATTCACTATAATACATTCATATGTCATATCGAAGTTACACCAGTTGGCGAAATGGTAACTTTGTCAAATAATACTGACATAGGTGTTACTTCGATAGATAATATTGATGAAGTTAATTCTGTAATCTAAGTACTGAACAATTAAATTTATGGCAGCAGAATTGTTACAACGCACAAACAAAACTAACTCTTTTGTTAGCAAGTTTATTTAGTAATAAAAAATACTTAAATATTGAACAATTAAGTATAGCAAATAAGTACAGTGAATAAAACACTTTACGTAAAAGTTATAAGAGGTAAGAAAAAAAATACACGGTTGAAAAAAGTTCATCAGTTACCTAATCTGAATTGGAATATCAATGAAAAGTAATATTGCATCAGCACTTGTGTCAGATAGAAATAAAAAGACGATTGCACGCACAATTTATACATGTGGCAGGGCTATTCTATAACTACTACAGAAGGACAGAATAATAATCTATCTGAACTAAACTTGCAATCAGTTTTTTATTTCTGCTTGATAGAAGTGATGGTGCGGTATTAATTTTCATTCATATTCGAATTCACTAACTTACGAATTTTCATCAAGTGTACATGTTTTTCTTACCTCTTATTACTTTTACGTAAAGTGTTTTATCCATTCTACTTATTCGCTACAGTTAAATATTTGTTATTAATAAATAAATTTGCTAGGAAAATAGTTCGTATTGTTTATGCATTGTAACAATTATGTTGTCATATACTTAGTTGTTCATTATTTAGGTTACACAAGTAACTTCGTCAATATCATTTATCGAAGTAACAACCATGTCAGTATTTTTTTTATGAAGTTACAACTTCATCAACTGGTGTAACTACAGTACAAAATACGTATATATGTCATATCGAAGTGGAGTTGACCGAATTAAACAGTAAATAGATGATGGTCAAAGTAGCATCATCATCATCCAAACTTAAATTCGAAATTTGTCGTTCAACGAAACAAAAAATATATGTTTGTGCATTAGATAAGAACAACATTTCACAAGTTATGGAGATAAAATTGAAAAGATTTATTATCTTTATTTGTTTTAAGCTTTCATACCTTTCTATATTCGAGTGGTAGAATTAGAAATTTAACTATCAGCTGCCAATCAACGGTAGGCATATGATTGCTTCTATGTTGTATATTACTCACATCGAGATTAAATCTAAGCTACTTATGAAATCGAGGCAACTTTTGAATATGAAACTGCCTGTCAATTGGATTATAATAACTGATCAGTTTCAATAATAATGTTGATGTATAAAGTCTTCAAAAAGTTCACTATTACTTTATAATTTGAAGTAAATTATCATTTAACGCGGATATTTGATTTTACAAGTTTAAAAAAAGTGTGATCTTGCTTGTATCATCTCCTTCAACTGCCACTAGGAATGTGAAAATTCTAATTGCATTTCTAGGCTTCGAATTGATGCTGTTTCTAATCTTCAAACCCACATAACTCGTGGGTTGTTGTTTATAACTGATCGACGAATATGTCTTGTGTTTAGTTGACAGACAAACTGTGAATATCAGTTTGAGTGATAATCTGCCATTGTAATCACCCTCTGTTTTTTGTTGAAATTGATCAAAACAACTTCAATGAACACGCTAACTTTGATACGACATATATATATATATATATATGTTTATTTACTTACGCATATCATTTTGCTCGTTAATGATGAATGTATTGTATAAAATCATGTGAAGTCACATCTCTTAAGTCAAAAGAACATTTTGCTGTTTGTTTTATTAATTGATTCCTTTTCAATATATTATCTCATGTAGGATCTAACAATTATTCATTTTCACTTTACAGGAATTTTGTACCGAACGTAGGTATTGCATTACCCATGTAAAAAAATTAGGCAAACAATCAGATTAATATCGATTATAATAAAAAATATCAAAATTAGATCAATTATTCTGATTTGAATCGATCAAAATTGAGTAAGAGATACCGACTTTCCATTATTAGAAATGGAAAAATGATTAACGAATTTCATTTGATTTGCATTGATTATAATCAACTCTTTTCATGAAATTTGAATCGATTATGATTGAAATCTTCGATGAAATTTTGCTCTCTTGGATTATTGTTGATTTTAATCTCATTATTCGGCTACTTTTATTACAGGAGTAGTTATGCGAGCACGATTTAGTTCTATAAGAATGATTTAACAGGCGAAATATCTCATTTGAACTACATTAAACGTTGGATAGATGTTGTTCAGTTATTTTTATGTTTTTGCAATGGTATAATGTGGCTTGAAATTTACAGACTTAGATGCCAGTGGCAGTTGCTGTGACCTACCCAGGTCGAGAGTTCCGACCACCGAATTTCGTCGGATCCGATAGGATATTATGTCGGTTTCTCCCTCGATCCGATAGGATACTATCGGAACCAACCTAAAATCGAGTCACCGGGAATCCAACGAAAATTTGTTGGGGAAAGGATCCCCTCGGACTATACAATAAAAAGAAAGGGAACCAACCGGATCCGATCGGATTTTCGACAGGTGTCTACATTATGTCAACGTCCAATCAACCATTATTTCTACATGTTTAAATAAGAAATCATTCGGAAAATAATTCCAATGCTAAAAATGGTACCGATATTGTAATTGTACCGTTATATAAGACCAACATAGGAAAGCAGAAAACTTATCGCACGAGAAACGAATTCTTCTAACGTCAACTCTCCCATCAACCATATCGATCAGAAACGACATCCCATCGACACTCCGTCTTCAACATTCAGGTTCCATAATACCGGAGACAAAAGAAAATATCCTTATTTTTATATATCCCGCAATCATAGCGCTTTACATGACAATCCCTTGACCCACAACGAACCAAACAAAAGCTGATTTCATTTGATGAAATTTATACTTGCATATGGTATAAAATTCACTTAAACACCGAACAAAATATACTGGATTTCAATGCACCAAATTTATCGAAGCAGTAAATATTCAGTCGACCTAAACACAAATCAAATCTATCGATCCTTTCAATTATCAGAACTTACCATTCTAAATTAAATTAAATTTACCAAAACACAAATGAAACATACATATATTTCACTTTAAAGATACTAACCCCTTGTAGATGTTCTGTCGACTAGAACAGTAGTACCAAATTAAATTTAAACGACTTCATGTATCCTACCATTCTTCTAAGTCTTGAGTCAACCTAAATATAAATAGAGAATGCTAAGGATTCCACAAAATCAATTTACAATTTGTATATATGTTACATCGATAAGAATAGAAAGAGCACATAAAGACAATCTCAACCAGTGAAACCGATAGTGCCTGCTGATGTTCATTCGATATAACGCATATGCAAAATGAAGTTAATTCCAATAAATACAACGAACGGGTCATATACATGCTCAATCACCCTACATAGAAATCAAACAAAAAGACGTTTCCAGTGATTGAAACTATCTCTTCCTATAGATGCTGACCAGTACTAAACACAACTGAAAAACGTACATGTTTCCACTCAAAAAATGTATTGTTCCTATGGATATTAAACAAACCTAAGCAGATGATTGAAATATAAAATACTAAAGATACACGTATATCTCGTATAGGTCTAAACAGAAAGAAAATATCTAGTTGTTTGAAATAGAAAGTACTTCCCATACTTCTATACGAGCAATCGGTCTAAATAGAATGAAATTCTGTAGATGATTCAAATGGAAAATACTCACGATCCTTCTATACGTCATCGACCTAAACAGACAGAAAATATGCAGTTCATTCAAATAGAAAATGCTTACCGTACTTCTCGATGTCGCATGGATCTAGACAGAAAGAAAGCAAGTAGAGTCAGTAGAGGTAACTGCAGAAAAAAATAGATTTGCTTCATTAAAAAAATCATATGAAAGATAAATTCTTTAAAGATGAAAAATATCCACTGAAACAAAAATAAAACATACTGTTCTTCATTAGACGTATCTATATATGATTACATTATATACAATTATAATAGATTTATCTGTGTGGCTTGAATTCAACGAAACGTATTCTATATTTAACCTAATAAATCAGTTCACATGAGAAAGAAAATACTTCACAAAACAGAAAAATCCGCTGAATGAAACATAAGTCCTCATGTTATTTTATGCATATCATTAATTCTTTTTTACTTTAATCTATTCAACTATCTCTCGCTTTCATTGCAGTGGAAAACGTCATATGAGAACAAATCATGATATAAGAATCAAAGTCCCTTCATCGGTCATATATACAAAGTAATATTTTCACTGAACTTTAATTTATTCTATCGTTTCTTTTATTTGTCTCAAATGAAATCATTTCGATAGAAACGTCATCAAGGGAAAAAACAAGTCCTCTTGTCGATCTGACAAATGCAACAGAGTCTTAATTTCATTTGAATTTTTCTGTTCCTTTTTTCTAATTGAAATAAAATCATTTTCAATGAATAGTTCTCGAAAGAAAAGAAAAATCGACTGCAGAAGAGAAATGTCTACTGTTACTGTATTTGTATTTTACTTCTCCTGTTAATAATCACATAGGCGACATATGGCAAGCCATGTAAATTCTTGTATTTTCTTAGTAGGCTTTAAGTAAACTGAACATTTATGGACCTTTAACCGTGCTGTGAAAGTCTTCTTATGGTTAGACGTGATTACGTTTTCCTTTCTTACTTCTATCACGTATTGAGATAAACTAGATGAAGTTTAATTTTTACATTTTCTGTTGTTATGTACAATGTTGTATAGACGAGAATGGAAGATCTTAGCGGGGCGATCACTATTAAATTCCTTTTGGATGCACAAGTTAGAAAATTTTCAAAGTTGGTATGTATATCGCGATCCTATTGATTAGCCATAGACTTTATTTTCATTATGGAAATCGTCATAATAATAGAAGAAAGGCCTTCCTAAAGTTGATCGTTTTGAATCCTTGATTCTGATACAAAGCACGATAGAAAACAAACTTGTTGTGGTCATATGTTTCACAAAGTTGTTAACAGAACACTTTATAAACAGCACTAATATCGTTCTTTGAACATTTCAGCCGCTTACTTAGGTTGTATTTCAGTAAATTTGTACTGGATTATCACATGTTTTAAAAGTCAAGCGTTCTGTTACTTCTTTAATGCATACTTACTTCCGATGGTTTATATAAGTTCAGGAGACATGTATATCGGTTTCTAATGCGATTTCTATAATAGATTTGAATGTATAAATAAAATGCTGATAACGAAATAGTTTGAAACTAATCACAGAAAGATTTTTATCATATCATAATTTTCCGACGACTTTTCAACAATATTTTCAATGCCTTCACTGTATGCTGGTTTTCTTTAAATGAATGAAACTTCCCATAAACTTCTAGTCGATGTTGTGTTGAATCTTTTGATAGAAAATAAGGGATATCTTGACTACACTTCATGATGTCAATCAATTGTAAAGTAATTGAAAGAAATGATTTCTGAAGTGATTAAATTACTTTAATTTTTACGAATAGCTTTCATGGAGCTTGCTAAGATGACGGACATGGAGACGGAAGTATTCACCATAAGAAATACTTGGATAGACAATCTGAGATTCTTTATAGAATGTTTTGTAGATCTTCTATAAATTGTGATCGATCCAATAAATAATTATTTCGTATGAAAATTCAGAGAGATTTTGAAACGCTTTTGTAATTGATCATGTCTCGACCTTTTCTTTTACAGAAGGAAAAGAAAAAGATACTTTGAAATCGGTACACTAGAAATATTTATGATCTACATTATTTACAATTGAGGAAAGGTAATGGCAATCGATCTGGGCGAAAGCATGATTATTTTCTACGATTCGGAGATTCATATTTGATGAATTTTTTATTAAATTCGTATATGATTCTTCATTTTACGTTTTCTTCAGGAATCAGTTAACCTTAGACAGTGTACTGAGTACCGTTCTATATACGCCGTTGGTTTTTATTTCAAAACTCTCATAATAGTTCAAATTAGACATGGGATGAACCGGACCCCCAGTTCGGACCGAACAGTTCGTGATTCGAGTTCGGATTTATTTTATATGAGTATCTAAAAGAAAATATAGTTTTTCTGGATGCATTTGAAAAAATCTAGGATTTTGTTTTCAAAATATTTTTAAAAGGTATGTATATTGTTTTGAATATTTTTCAGAATATATTTAAATATATTTTTTGGATTTTTTATGTGGGAATTTATTCAAAACATATACGTTCATCTAATATATTACATCTTTAGTTATTAAATATCAGGATAACTCTTTGTTCCCAAGATATGTCTGCTTTACCATAAATAAACATATTCACGTTGCAGTAGAAGTGAGAATTCTACGAAATTCAAAATATGCTAATGGTGGATTTCAATTTCTACTCATGGGTTAGTAGGATAAGACGGAAAATCCACCACTTCAATACTTTCATTCTCAATGAACTAAAAAGACAAATCATGAAATTCTGCACAGTTCTGTATGTTTATTTTATTTTTTGCAGCATACAAGAAACTTTTCGTAGATCACATCAGTAAACGTTGTGCGTAATAAAACTTGTTCATAGACCAACACGTTAAATCTCGTGAAATTAGAGTTGTTAACGGATAGAAGCACATAAATGAGAAAAAGATCCACGTGTTTTAACGCTTAAATATTACAACGCGTTCAAAAAATCTTTCAAATGTCGTTTTAACGAAATTTTAACCCCGTTGGAACACGTTATTTTCAGACGTTTCTCTGATTGAGTAGTATAAAATTTTCACAAAGCACAAAACGAACAACAACTATGTCCATAACAATCAAAATTATTGTATTGAAAAATATATGCGAATTCCAACTAATCTGAAGGACTGCATTCATACATCAACTTTAGATTTGCTCAAAATGAAAAATAATGACTAGTAATTGAACAGATTAAAAAGCGTTAACACAATAAACGTTAAAACACACGAAAGATAATACGAGTTCAATTACTTTTAGAAAAATACGCATTAACATGGGCTTTTTTCACAGATATTTTTGCGTTATTACACGTTCGAACATTTCAACGCGGTAAAAATTCTGGTTCCTGTACGAAATACGAGTAAAAACGCATCAATTTACAAAAATCTAACGCAGTTTAACGCGTTTGGAATGTATAACGCGTAACAATGCGTCGGAATATCGTGAAAACTGCGTTTTAACGTTGATACACCGTTTTAATCATAGTTAAACGCGTTTTAACGCGGTTTTTTTAAATTTTTGTTTGGCTGGGTGGTGGAGTGGCTTTGGTGGCGGTCTTGGCATAAATTGATTGTGGAAATACTTGGACCGTATTTCCTCAGGTTTAATGAGCAGTTCGATACCCCAGAAACAAGTGAAAAGAAAAACGAATTCGTGGATTTCAAATAATTTTTTTTGTCCCTTACGATGATGCGATCGAAATAATTTGACAGTCGTCATCGCCTTTAGATGATGTTGCATCATTTGGTCTCGACTGCTCTTCGTTTTTCCTCCCTAGTGGACGAAAATAATTGAGTATTGTGTTCGTTTGATTTGTTGGTCGAGGGTTTTTTTCTTCTTGATGGTTTTAAATTTTTTTGAAAACTCGACTAACTTTGTTGCCGCTGATCGATTTTTAATTAAACTACTAAATAGAACTGTTAGAAAGAAAAATAAAGCGTGAAATAATAAAGATATATTTACTTCTGATATTGATCAGTATTTAATATTTCATTGGACCGTGGAGAAAATTGCACTGTTGGTGATGGGATCATCAACTCTGTGCAACTTTCAATGTGTTTGGTCCATGATACCTTGATCTTGTTCAGAAGATTGTTACTGAACTGATCGATGGCTTGCACGGAAAATTTGTTGGCAACGGTTAAATGTACAATGTACATTTATTGCGTCCAGATTTAATGCCATCAACAATTGGAATCAGTATTCCCATGGAAACCAGTTCATTCATCATCGGCTTTAATAAAGCGTAATTGTGTCTTATTTTTGACATGCCGCTTGATAACTAAGGAGAAAAAAAGATTAATAGTGACTTTGACTTCAAAATTATAAAAGATGAGTATTTGAAATTATCAAACTATCTGAGGTAATGCGAGTATATCAATGATTTGTTGAGCATTCCCAGCGATGGATTTTTTTAAAAGAAGTCGGAATTTTCACTATTGAGAGTTGATCCTTCAAGGTCCCTTTTCCAAGTATAAATGTTCACGGTGAAAAGTAATTTATATTAAAAACAATGCTCAAAAATTACATTTCATTTGATGCAATTCTTAATGCGGAAGACAGAGAAGAATATCTCATGAATGTTATGTTGATTTTGAATTGTGATAAAGTATCTTCATAAGCCTAAATGAACATGCCTTTCTGAAAACTCATAGTCGTTTGCCCTCGATTAGGAGATATAACGATAGAGCTGGTTATTCACTATATATTTATGTAAATAATGAGCTTACATAGATTGATTGTTAAATAAGTGTTGTTCAGTATATTTTTATAATATGATGGTGATAATGTTAAATCAGTTAATAACAAATATCACGTTTTAAGTAGAGAAAGAGATGACCGAAAAAGAAAAGTGGGGAAAAACAACACATATATAACAGAAGATCAATCACGTGTTTAGGTTTATCCAACAAATGACGTAACATATCAAATGAGATTAGAGAAACATAAACATAGATAGTTTAGTGTCAGTTAACGCCATCTACTGACGCTAACAATAGTCAACATTAAACCAAGAATTTTTTTGTAGGAACCATGAGACAATGGTCTATCGCAAGAATCCGTATGTTTGTTCCATTTCATATAGTCGATTATTCAAAATAATGTATATGGTCAAGAGTATCTAAATTATTTCTAATAATACGTAAAAATTCACTGAAATACAATTCATTATCGACCATTTAAAAATGATTTCTTCAATAATAATGTATTTTTTTTCAATGGATTATCCTTAATTGAAACATCATTCCTGAAAATTTCATGGATTTGCGTTAGAAACGAACAACTAATGCATTCAATTCATAACTCGATGTATTTTACTAAATAGTATAGAATGATCGATTTTTTTTGCATGATTTATTTATCATCGGTTATATGAATTAATGCTTTCAATTTTCTTTGAGAAAAATTACTTTTTTATGATATACCGGAAATCCGACTAATTTTTGAGCTGAAGATTTCTTCAATTCTTTAAAGAGTTAAAATAAACTGATTTGATAGAAAAAAAACCGGTCGTCATTAGTACTATGTGTGCAGTAAAAATCACGAAACAGACACTTGTACTTTTTTGACAAATATCAATTTTATCATTCACAATCTTTACGAGGCCATCAATTTTTCTATATACGTATTTGACATCTGATTATCGCCAAACTCGTTATATTGAACCTCATATGGTGTTTCATTTTATCATTTAGAAATAATTTAGAAAAGAATAATTTTATCAATCTGAATTTCTATTAGTTATTTTTCTCAAACAATACTTCAAATTGAACAACTACTAAACTATTCTGGCTTCAAACATATCTGGTCTCTAGTAACAACTTTTACACTAGATTTCAATCTTCAACAATGCCTCAAAGTATAAAAGTCAACGAAGATTTTTATTTATAATTCAATTAGTGGACGCCAATGATAAACATACAGATTGAGAATCTTCTGTATGTTCAAACAATAACTGAAATGAATCAGTTCATTTCTATTTTAAAGTTAGTTTATATTAAGTATCGAAAACTCACGAAATCGACTTCTCTTTAAATTTGTCGCATCAGAAACAGAAAAAATTCTGGTTGATTGAATATTTGAAAAATTTTACAGATACAGACAGACAGAACTATTTATCAACGAAATTTCAGATGCAAATGCTTTTTTTTCGATTTTCAGAAAAACTTAAAGACCCTTTGAAGAGACATCTGGAATATTATTATATGACAGCGATGTATCACTTCGACGTTGAATGTGACGATTGTCAGTAGTAATCAGAAAAAATAGACTGCACAATATATTTTTGAAGAAACTAAATCTTCAAAACCGATGTTTCAATGAAAAATTTTTCAAAACTCTATATAAATTGACCATTGAAATTAGAAACTTCATAAAAATATTTTTATTGACCTAGACTACTAGAACTTGATCAAATATTCGTTTGTGTAGTTAGAGATTCTGTTATATTTTCATCTTTCTATTTGAATATTCTTCGAAAGAATATTTACGAATTATTTTGCGATGCTTTTTTTACAACTTTTGACGGCCTAGATAAAGTTCAAACTACACAAACGACATTTCAATAATCTGATCATAGATAGAAAAAGATAGTCTATTCGTTAAAAGATAAGGAAATAAAATCCAAAACACATATCCGATGGACAAAAGAATTTTTCTTTATTTTAGCTGACACGTCTACTCATCGAAGGATTTTTACATTCTATGGTCAAGCAGCGAAAATGTATATAGAAATTAACAAAGTGGCGTGGGAATTTATTAGGTAGACTTTTCCTATGAACAATTCGTCTTTTCTATTTCATCGTATGATCGTAAGACAACATGGGAACTTATAGAAAGTGAAATTTAATTAAACTACGAGTCTATGTAAAAGTAATATATTCATTTGAGAATTGATGGAATTTTAAGAAAAAAATCGGTATTTGTTAATGAGTTATGAATCTCATGAAAGTTATCTGAGACGAGAATCACAAGAATATTTAACGTACGCTACAAATATGTTATGAAGACCTTTCTTTCCTCATTTTCTCGAATCTACCACAAGAATGGAATAATCTTTATTCAAAATTCAGACACATGTAAATTATATTCGACGACAAAGTTGAACCCTTTGATTATCTAAACGTACCGAGATATTTCGTTTTTTCTTAGATATTCATCGTTCTCTTCATTGTTTTTTTCTGATCATATCTTATACGAAAAACAATATGGAATTCAAGAAAGAAAATTAAGTTTCTCAGAATGAAAAGTAATGTAGATTCGATATTCTGACATTCATTTAGACGTAGGAACCTCATTAAAAACAAAGAGATATCAATTGAAAAGTTCAATTGTAATCGATACTGTTAAAAGTCAGATATCATATCCTGCTAAATAGCTGTGTAGTTTTCATGCATGTTTCACTACTGAGTTCACATTTAGATTAGTAGGCAATCAAATACAAAGAAAAGTGAGATTATTTTAAGTCATCAATGAATTCTATTTATATTCTGTTTCCGATGTAGACACTTACTGTACTCAGTGTTGGTGGTAATATTGGAGATGAAGGAGCAAAATCATTTGCGAAAGTACTTGAAACGAATAATTGGAGTTGCTTTACCACGCGAGCTGTCCATTCTCGGAGACCGACTTTTCACGAAATAAATTATTGATAATTAACAGTCAATTAAGAAACAATCATCTTAATATTCTTGAATCGAATAGTTCAGGACCGTGTAAGATAATATTTAAAACATGAAATATTGTCTAGTCAAGTTAGGATTATTGTATTGATTTCAAAATAAATCGATTGATAAATGCGAAGTAACTAGATACTGTTCAGTAAAAGATTTCTATGAAATATGAACAATGCACAAGATTTTGATATAGTTTATAGAATAATACACGAATTATACTAAAGATCGTTTTCCACTTTAGATTTCGTATAGAAATAAATTCTTCAAGAAAATCATTTTTCGTCATCGACACATTCTGAACTTGATTTTATCGTACGAGAAAGTCTTGGTAAGAATATATTGTCGACGAACCTTGTATATTTGAAGATGAAGAACTTGGAAAGAAAAGGAAATATGTTGACTCAAATCTAAAAAGAGATAAAAATAAATCATCATGAACCTCGAAAAGAGTTGTTGAGGATATGAATGTGGATCATCCTTTCAATCTCATCGCATCGTCGAGTTTTTGTCATTGTTTTAGTCTCGTTTTATATTAACCGTGATGTAAAATGTTTGTGAGTTTCAGTTCTGCCTATAAGAAGTTATTGTAAAAGAAACAAAAAACTTCCTCTGACAGTGGACACAGAACTTTTAGCTTTTGCTATCAAATCGTGAATTCATAAAATCATTCGGATTATTAGTTGAATCTTCTCAGGAGCATTCGTCTATCTGTATTCTTCATAAGATAATATGAAAGATATGCGCAATTTGTATTGGTTTTAAAGTTCAGTTAACTTTCGATCAAGAAAATTTGACCTAATGTTATCTGTGATTCGATTATTTAATAAAATAACATTTCGATCGCTTCTCCAGTTTCCTCTAGAATTCATTCACGTAGGGATGATTTCTTCCAATGAAACATCTTTTCGTTGTTTTCAAGAATTTTGTTTCTCAGTAAATTATTCTTCATTCGTTTAAGATATGCCTTGTCTATAAATTCTACCCGATAAAAATGTTTTTCTTCAGTTTTGGAATCTTAAAAAATAAACTACACACAAAATGTTAACTATACTGTTGAGCTCAGCCCCTAGCATTGAATTTGAAGTCATTGCTAGTGCAGAAGACGCAGAATCTTCTATTATTTCATTTAAACACAGGCCAGTGTTATTAATCAATTTTCTAAGAACAAGACGGCCAATTTCGTCTAACGTCTTCGCACGATGTTCAATAGAATTGTTTTTCTAAAGAATAAAATCTATGACTGATAACCTATGACTTTTCGAATAACTGAATAAAGAAAAAAACAGAAAATTAATTTGTTTTTTGTCAAAATTACTCAAAACAGTTTCTAATGTTGACAGTTAATTAGTAGAAGTGAAATGCATTGAGAGTAAAATCTGTTATGAATACAACTCGTTATAAATCTTGAACTAACTAGGATGATTAAGATGTTCTTAAAAAGATACAATTTATTTAAAAAAAGGGAACAGTAAAATGCATATTCTGTGTTCACTTTTGTGTCTGTTTCCAAGAATATCTTTAGGTTTTATTCAATAAAGAAATGCATTATGAGATTCTTGAGAAATGCTCAAAATCACGCACTGTGATTTACACAAAAAATTGTGTTTTCTTAAATTATGAAAGATTCTTTTCTAGTTAATAAAATCGTTTTTAAATTTTCAGAAGAAACTCAAAGATCAGAATGCCGTTTAAATAACATTGTCATTGTTATACGCATACATGTGCACTACGCCAATAAGATTCCCTATACTCATGTCAAGGGTATTGGGGCATAGAAACTCTAAGCTAAGTTTCCCTCAGTAAGTTGCAGAGTGCGAAAGTATCTGAAGCTAGTATTGCGAATAAAAAATCGATTTGTTCCATGGAAAGCTTTTTCCGAAGATTTTTCGAACTTGAAAGTGACACGTCGTCATGATAATGCAAACAAACTATTGATCATACTTAATTTAGATATCATTATAAACTTAAATACTAAAAAAATCGACAAGGAATCGAAATTGTTTCCTTTAAAAAAGTCGATTTTCTTAAAGGGTTCTTCTAATATATCGATGTGTATCGTTGATTTGAAATCAATAAGTATATCATTGACAAAATACAAAGATATTTTAAATAATTATTCGAGGAAGGGTGTGGGTATGCATAGCCCAGGACATGCGGTTCGGTTGTGGATTTCCATGTGGCTCCGCCTGTGTATTGTATATTGAAAAAAAAACCAACGCCCACACCCACACCCTTGACGAAGTTTTCCTTTTGATGTATATAAACGTATTGCATACTTCCATGATATATCGTTCCACATGGAATAATATTTCATATTAATCCACGTGTAATTTTTTTCCAATGGATTCTTCCATAGATCGTAACCATATTCATTATTCAGATAACCAATAGGCGAACATGGAATGGAAAAACGATAACCAAATAAATCACAAGAACATAATCGTGGAAGTAACGGTAGAATGCGTCTAGTTAAGAAAAAAGCATTATTAGTTTGTGTTTTAGTTTATGATTTCAATGATGATGAATGATGATACCTGTATTTAGCTCTTCCTGTTTGATAGCCACACCATCGATGATCATCTTCACGATATGCCCAAAATAAATCAAATGTAAAATGACCCGTATACAGGCGAAATTCAAGAGAATCGTTAACCTATTTTAATTCATTAGATTGAAATTCAATGAATCAATCACTTACGAGTCCTAATGCTCCCCAAAGATATATAATAGGATTTCCAAGAAATTGATTTCGAATATTTTCATCGTATTCTTCAGCGAAAAGACCAAAATCGACATCTTGTGTATAAGGTATTAGACCACAGTGACGATACCAACCTAAATATGAAAACGAGCATTAACGAATTTAATGTACGATTCGAATCGTTGATATTTTATGTCACATTGTTGTTTCTTATAAAAATCAATTCTCGTAAATTTTTTCTTTTGACAGCGGATAAAGAAGAGCGAAATCATCGTTACCTAATAATGTACCACCAGCAAGCCAATAATGTTTTTCGAGTTTATTAAATGTATTAGCAATAAGTCTCATTGGTAGAATAGTTAATTTAAGTTGACTACTATTTTGAAATAAGGAAAACTTCTGTTCCATTTCATTGGCTAATGCTCGATTGAATTCAAGAAATTCTGATATCTTATCTACCTGTCGGAGTTGACTCTAAAATTCAGTTGCCTTTTAAAGGCAACTAGTTGTCTTTAAAATTGAAGAGTCAACTAGCTCCATTCTAGTTGGCTCTTCAATTTTAAAGACAACTAGTTGACATTAAAATCAACTGGGATGGAGCTAGTTGACTTTTCAATTTAAGAGTCAACTAGTTGACTTTAAAATGTATAATCATAAAGTTGTTATGCACTAATCGATAAGGAATGTTTTTTAACTGATGGAAACTTTTCGATCTGAAGTTAACAAAGAATTCTTTATTAACCATCATTTCATTTAATAATGAAGCAGGCTTTCTACTCAAAGCTAGATGCTTATTTAAATGAGTTGGATGCTAAACGACAAGCGAAGTACTTGATAACAGCTGAAACATATGAAAAAATTGCACAAGTACTCTCAACTGAAACCAAGTATGATCCTCAATTTAATTTTTGGGCAATAAAACGTTTCACGTGTGTTAAAATTAATGATCAACCCGTGCTGTATTCAACAAAAGGAAAATTACCAATTGTGAAATATGAAATTCTTTTTGAAACTCTCAATGAATGTCATTTATTGGTCGGGCATTTGGGTAGAGATAAAACCTGGGATAAAGTAAGCTANTGTCAAGTTGTTTAGTGCTTTTAAACCTGTTTTCCCAATTTACGTTAAACGCTGTTATGCTTAGATATCACTTGAATTAGTGAAGTTGTTAAGTAGTTTATGTGATCAATGCACATTACGGAAAACCTTTCTTAAAACAGCTCTAGAGAAACCAATTATAGGGCTTAGGTGTGGTCGAGGAAGAGAAGTCACACACCCACATCCACACCCTTATATTTTTCTTGAAAGTGCATACCTTTATCTCAATCGCATCCATTGAATAAAATTTTATTTATCATATCAATAACAACTTTACGATTATTTATTTTAAAGTTAACTTGTCTTTAAAATTGAAAAGTCAACTGACTCCCTCCTACTTGATTTTAAAGTCAACTAGTTGATTTTAATGTCAACTAGTTGACTATTCAATTTTAGAGACAACTAGTTACCTTTAAAAGGCAACTGAATTTTAGAGTCAACTCCGACATAACCATAGAAAATGGGATACATTTCGTGGATAAGAAAATGAAAATGTATCTTGTATGGAATTTGTTTCAGAACTAAAAAATTAAAAAAACGAGACGCTTTTCGTTTATGTTATTATTTCAATATCTTACGGTTCTATGACACGAAGTGTATCACCATAGGATAGTTTTATATCGATTGGTAATTGTGCAGTATTTTCTCGTATGAGAGAATAAGATTTCTCTTTATGTAGAACAGCTAATTGTATAAAATGTTGATTATATTCAATAAATATATGATCGATCGAACTATTCGATGAACTTTTTGATATGGTAACAGAAAAAGTTCTGTTCGAAAATATTGAATAAATTCGTGGAATCGAATCATGAGCGATGCCAAATGTGATGAAACGTTTTTGTAATTGTCGAAATGATAATCGACGAATAAAAAGATAATCGAGAAGATATGGATCAATTAATAATAAATTTACATGAAATTTCGATAGATATTCAAGAATGAATTGAATATTTGTGACTTATACATTCGTATGATAACTTGCAGGTGTACTATAAAATGTTCTTGATTTTTGAAATATTCCGAATGTAAAACAAAAGAGAATATAAGTGAACAGACACAGTAACATGCATAGTTGATAACGTTTCAAAATGCGCCTTAAATCCATCGATTGTTGATTTACATTATCGATTCATTTTAATCAAAGTAAGTGTTTCTCCATTAAAGATGTCTTCGAAATATACAAAAAAATGAAGTATCAATCAAGCACACGTCCCAATCGATGTAAAATTCTTTTGAAAATTTTGACAGTTCTAACTCTTCAAATATTCGTCAGTGAATAGAATGAGCAGCACATTGTGTCTCTTTTTCTTGTCATACATGTGTAAGGAAAGATTTATCGCTTGTATTTTGTTAAACATCGTCTTCTGCTATAAAAGTAGTATAGTGAGTTGTCACGAAAACAAGAATCATTAGTGACCAATAGATAAGAGCAAATATGTATTCAATCGATCGATTTGAAGTGATCTTGATGCCGATGCACTTTTAAGTAATTCAAAATTGAATATAATCATTAAGTTCGCGTGAATATACATGTCAGTGGCCAATCTCACACTCTTTTAGACGCTGACATAGATATTGATTAAATGGGAAAATGATAAATTTTGATTTCTATCATCAGCATGTAACGAGTATTATATATCGTGATTTCGATGTGAGTACATGTCAAGTCCACGAAGAATCACAAGACCAATTATTCATTTTGTCCAAGTCAAAGTAGTAGTAACAACACAAATAAGATCAGGTTTGCTTTAATATTCAGATTCGAAAAAGAACGACTCGACTCCATCTCATATCCGATAAATATATCTTCAACTATAGATCTGTGGATCGAAATGAGACTTTAATTGTAGTTTTGACTCTATCAAAGTTCATCGAACTTGATTATAGTTGAATTCTCTGATTCGAATAGGACAACTATTCAATTTAATGACGGACGTCTTTGATAGATATCTTTCAAATGAATTTTGATCGACCATCATCGAATAGATAAATGCTGAAAATAAAGAAGGAAAAGGAATGTGTTCTGTGT
>OENT01002505.1:8759-21375 GCA_900239685.1 Rotaria macrura
TGATGCAGCGATGCGCTTAGATCTAGGATGAAGATAATTGTGACAGAAAAGTTACAAATTTGAGAATGTGAATATTACATCAATCCAACTAGTCTTATTGATTGTATTGAAAATAGAGCAAAAGCACAGGCCCTAAAAGAATGTAAAGACAACCAAATTATTGTATCTCGATTATAAAACTGTAGTTTGAATTACGTTATAATTTTGTCTCCAGTCAGTTCTTTTTTTTCAACAAGAATGAGAGCACGCCAATACAAAAACGCCAAAATGTAGGCATCTATTATCCAGAGTGTGCCGTATGCCAAGGAAGATATCATCCGAGGCTTCCAAGATAGCCTACGATAAAACATGATTAACGAAAAAATCATACATGCATAATATTTGATGAACCGACGTGAATACTTGATGAGCAAGTTCCGAATATTGTCGTAAAACTTCTTTTTCTATGGACAACTGTTTTATTGTGCGCATACTATGAATAACTTCAACAGCTAGCTGCAAACGTGAAAGACAAAAGAAAAATAGTACATTTAATTCATTAGTCTAGTTTTTATAAAAGTGTTTTCCCTACACACAAACATTTATAAGCAAAAATTGATCTTACCGTGCTCGCTTGTCCGATAATGTAACTAGACTTTTTATTAAGCCATATATTTAACCGTACATCCCCATATGCTACCATGAATATGAGACAAAAAGGACCAAATATGATCGCTGTTAATTGCCAACTTATGAAACAGCCAAGTAGAATTCCAAGACCAGACAGCGCAAGAGCTTCACACATGAGTCCTACTCGTGGACCCGTCATCTCTTGAATGCTGGAGGCCTCAGAAGAAAGACGAGTACAAATCGCACCAGAACTATTTTCGGGCAGATCGAAATAAGCAACTTCTTGACGAAGAAGACAAGCAAACGCTTTCGAGCGAAGACGTTGTGTTAATTTCGACCCTGCTATGGCAAAAGCTGTGAACTACAGAAATCAATGAGTTAGCTATCAATGAGTTTCAGAAGGACCATTTTTACCTGAAAGACACGAAGAATCAATAAAAAGACACCCAAAAGTAAAAAAATGCAACTGCTTATCAACACTTCACGACTTCGTTTAGAGTTTGAACAATAGTTGAATGCCTTTACAATAAATAAATCGATGTATACTGGACAGATCTTTACAAGATAATTAAATATATGGACCACTCACACTGATTATTTTAGTAATTAACAATGCAAACATCGGCTGAACAGCTCCGTTAAGTACACTAGCTGTACAGCCAATCAAGATGGTGATCCACTCGGGACTATTCATTGAAATGAGTCTGAACAAGACAAATCTATGAGTGAGTGACTTCGACTGTTGCTAAAAAAAAGAGATCATCATTAATACTTTGAATGAGTATTTGCAATAGTATATTTGTACTTGGTTCACATCAACAGTTGAAACATCACTAAGTAGAGGAGCCCGTTCCACTATCCAATAAAAATAGGAGAATAAAATTAAAGCAAACAGAAACTACTAGTAAAATATTAACATACATATCGACTTTTCATCCTCTTCTCTTGCTGTTTGTATGCTCATCATATCATCTTTATCATCATCGATTCTTTCCATTAGTTGAGATTTGACCATTCCTTGGTATTTGCCTCCTTCTTTTGCCATTAATATTTCATGTGTACCTTGCTCAACTACAGTTCCTTTATCTAATACATATATTTGATCAGCATTTTGAATTGTAGTCAAACGATGAGCAATAACAATAGTTGTACGACCTACGCAGGGCGTTGAATGAATATAAACGTAAGCAGAAAAACCACTAGATACCTTTGCATGCTCGATCGAGTGCTTCTTGAACAATTTTTTCGCTATAATTATCAAGTGCACTTGTTGCTTCATCGAGTAGAAGAAAGGTAGGTTGCTTGACAAGGGCACGAGCTAGAGCGATACGTTGTTTTTCACCCCCACTCAACTGTATACCACGTTCACCAACAAGTGTTTCATATTTCTAAAGAAGAAACAACAATATATACGTAGTTAGCGATAAATATTTGACGCAAACATCTGGCCATTGCATAATGAAATCATGCGCGTTTGCTTCCTTTGCTGCTTGTTCAATTTCGGCTTGTGTTGCATTTAATTTACCAAAACGAATATTTTCATAAATACTCATACCAAACAGAATCTGTTATCATAGTAAATTAAAAAGAAAGGGTGGAAAGAAAAGAAAGGAAAAACAAAGTTTACGGGTTCTTGACTAACAACTCCAACGTTTTTTCGAAGTTGCGGGACATTGTAGTCTGTTATCGGACGACCATTGATCGTTATTCGACCGGACGATGGTTCATAGTAACGAAGAAAAAGTGACATACATGTACTTTTTCCTGTGAATAAATCATGAAAGCAACTTAGGCTAATTTAAGATTTTTACTTTCGAAAATATTTACCACAGCCACTTGAACCTACGAGAGCAGTTGTCTGACCAGCACGAGCAATAATAGAGAAATCACGCAGAACTGGTGCTTCTTCACGAGTTGGATAAACGAAATTAACAGTGTCAAATTCAATATCACCATTAATATTATAAATCGCTTCTGTATCCTCTTGCCATACGTCTTTTTCATTGATACTGTTATCTTTTCCCTATATCATGTAAGCAAATCGAGATTATTGCTATTGATATAGGGCTTAAATGTACTTGAATTTACCTCGTCAATGAGTCGAAACACCGGTACTGCTGCACCTTGAGCCTCTGTCAACGATTGGAAAAAAGTACCAACTGTACCGAAGAAATTAACAGATTGCGCAAAAATGAAGACGATCTTAATTATGATATTAATCCTATATTCATCTATATATTATGACTGATGCTTTGAATTACTTACGACAAGAATATCACTAAGACTTACACCATCACTATCTTGGTTTGATATGAGAAGAGAACCGAAGACAAAACCAATTGCATAAACTACATAGGCTGTCAACGATATCCATCCAATAAAAATCCCGAATGCTGCACCTTTGCGTATACTACTCCAACGAGTCGAATGTAATTCTTTTTCATATCTTAATACATTAAAAACAACAGCATGCTTTGCTATATTGTAAAATTAAACTATTCAGGATCTATCAAACTCAGTGACGGCAACATTATAATTTGTTTTAAAAGTTTAAAGAAAATCTCTCTCTTTGTTCTCTGATAGAAAAAGTTATGCTCTATATTCGTCTAGCCGTTGATCATTCTTCAATTAAACTTATAATAATAAATTTTTATAACAGGTGTGTGTTATGAAATGTGCAACTGACAAGAGGCTATGTTCTGTCATTGGCATCTATCTTTTGCTTGATGTTCTCTTTTTTATTCATCATATATTTTTCTCATCTTCATTCACGACTACCTGTGTATTAATAAAAGGAAAAAAAGAAAAAAGTTCTTTACAATGAACTTGTTTCTGTATTTCGTTTTAATTCTACTGCCGCTATTTTTTCTATAGGCGAATATGTGTAGACAGTTAGTTATTCATGGAGATGAGAAAACTAGAATACACATTACGATCAGATTTCATAACACACATTTAATAATAAAAATTTTATTATCATGATGCGTTCGTTGGAGAATGATCAAATATTAGAAAAACGTAGAACAGTTTTTTTTACTATCGAACCATACAAAGAAAAAGCTTCATTAAGCTTTCCATAAGAAAATACAGTTCTTTCGTCACTACTTCGAATAGCTCCTCAATAATTTTTGCATTTTCGTTTACCGTTTTCGCTCAAATTCAGTACCATTGAGAGAAAGAACAGTGCGCAATGAACTATACACTTCTTGAACAATTTGTCCCGCTTTCGAATATGTCATTAACTCATTCTTTGTTTCACGGGCAGTGATCTTTGACATATCATACACATTTAATAATCCTATTGAACAATATTTCATACCTTAGAAAATAAAAATGAACAGAAACTGACTACAGGAAATACAAATAACATAATCAAAGTCAATTGCCAGTTGATCAAAAAAGTTACGACTAGACTAGACACCAGCGCGAAACCAAGTATCAGGATCAATAAGAATTCAAATCCAATGCCCTTCTCGATCTTGGAAATATTACTGTGTAAAAATTGAATAAAATGAAATTATCTGGTGCAAAATATATCAATGACTTACTCGAATAGTTTAGAACTAAGTTCATTAGACGACTTTGAATCCATATAAGAGATATTCTAAAAATCGACCAAGACAGAAAAGATCAGGGATCAGCTAATTTGACTAAGCATCATTTGAATTTGTCTTTGATTTCATCTGTATTTTCAAAAATGCAATGCAATTTTAACTTAACATTTTTAGGAAACTCCAATGCAACCATGACTGTAAAATGCCCTGATGCAACTGATTCTGTTCTAAAAGGTTGAACCTTTTTACATATGCTCCTTCGATGAATATTTCCCTGTTAGGCTCTTCTATTTTCACTTGACAAATAATCAAGTCAAGAGATACTCATTCACGATTGATAACAATCGATTGGCCGGAACTTCACTCCAAATCCGATGCAAGATAACGCTACCATCACTGAGACTGTAATCAATACAAATCATGAGTTTTTTTATGTAAGTAAATTCTTCCAGACATTCCTTTTCGATTTTTTATCGTCTATAAGTACTAAAGATAGCATTCGAGAGAAAATTCTACAAGCATAGATCAGTTCTAATTGGATCTATAGAAGTTAATTGAATGCTGAAAATATCTTGATTTGAAGATCTCATATAAAGTAGTTTGTATGAAACATTTCCGAATTATTAAGTCTTACATCTCTAAGATACGAATATTTCTAGAACAGAGATACTTTTCTAAGTTTAATAAATAATGCATGAGTACTCTGAAAAATTACTATCACATACACACCAAGTTTAAAACTGAAATTCCCCTTGTAAAGTACTTTATATGAGACATTCGAAGAAAGATAGTTTCAAAATATAATTGAGAAACACATTTTTTTTGACTACCATGCTTCCTATAGAGGCCTCTGCCAAATAGACATTATGTAAATTCTATAGCTTCTCTAAATATTAATAGGGAATGGCGTCCTTTTACAGTGTCTTCGCGAGTATTACGTAGTATATATAGACCACAAATCATTCATAATCATAAGAGGCCATATGAGAAGATTTCTCAGGGAGACAACTTAATTTCAATAGAACTTTCATAGATGAACCTATCTACTTTGAGCTGAAATGCATACAACAGTTCATTCAGTTTTAATCTTAAAATGAAGGAAATGCTTTCTATTTCAAATTGAAACGAAAACCCGTATATAAAGAACGAAATATATATAAATCTTCAGAAGTATATAAGTCTTTAGGTTTATCTTTATTGTGATTTAGCATTAGAATCAGCATAGATCTATAGACAATAGAAAGATCAGTATGACTTCATCGATATTACCTTAATATCATTTAAGAATTACACTACCTGAACAACTTTAGTTTTCTGAAAGTATTTCTACTTCCACTATTTTTAAAACTGTACTGATATTGACGACGTCTGTATTCATACTTGTACAATCATCATATATTAAAGTTGACAGTTCCTTGAAAAATAGTGAATGGTCGTGTAATACTTCAATAAAATATTAAAATGACAATATTAGTATTAACTTCAACAATAGCATGTCCTCTGTGGGTGATAGCAGGGCTGCCCATAGATTTTTGCTGTAGTCTTGAATCCTAATTTTCAGTTTTCCAAGTCTAACAAGTATAGGCATGTCTAATTGTTTATAAGTTACATAACTCTTATCAAGATACGTTGGCTTATTTCATTCAGTCACTAGAATCACTAATTCAACAATGGAAATAATTTGTTAAAAAGCTGAACACAAAGTGTTATAACTTTGTAGAAGCACTAAGAGGCGATTAGCATCAAATTTTGTGTAACTTTAACTTTCTATTGTTCAATAAAAGTGCATTTAACATACGCGTTGAACCAGTGATTGAAATAGGGAAACACTCATACGAAATATTTGTCGTTTAATAGTAATGCTCCAAAGGAAATATTCCACTGAGCCGGCAGAAAATATGATGGCACCAGTAACTACATTGACAAAGAAAAACAAAAGACAACTTTCACTATGTCCTATAATTAAATAATTACATTCATTTTACTTACTGAATAACCAGTGAACCTTGTTCATAACTTGTTCTCGAAATCGACGTGAAGATATTGATGTAGCTAAACTTGAAAACCAAGTTAAATCACTATTGTCAAGCACTCCACGATTCAACCTAAAATAAAATATGTCGTTTGCAATAGTCTTGCACACTCTAGCATGAACATGCTTCACAATAAAAATGTGTCGTACTATATACAAATGTTGTAGTTTATGTACTAACTATTCATTCACCATTGTATGTCACACGTACAGTTATTCATATCAAACACTATTAAACAGACTTTACTTATCCATTGTCACATTTCATTTTTTTTTGTAGATTATTTCTTAATTGGTCATTGTTCGAATAAATTTTGAGAGATCGGCCGAACCTCGAGGATCCAATGTTTGAACCAGTCTAATCCAGATAAAATAGACTGGAGACAACTAGATCCTAAAATTTTACCATATCGCTCTCACAAAATAAGAGTTAGTACACGAATTAAACAGAGACAGACTTAATTTTTTTAAGTTTTAGAAAAATAATTGGTGCTCTGAAGGATAGACTCTAGCTAAGTTTACGAAATGTGTCGTACTTTATTACGTCGTAAAGAACCATACGTACGACATACTTTATCGCAACAGGTGAAAAAACACCAACGGGAAAAAAATACTATACGGTGATTAATAATGGTTCCTAGTCACGTACTTATACAACGATATATTGCTGAACACGTTGAGCTCCAAATTTTGAAAATATGTATTGTTACTTTTAATAGGAGCTATTGAGCTTTGTTGCTGATGATTACAATCATCGCTAAATGATTGAGCAGCAAATAAACCTGTGAGACGACTGAAGAGAACCATATTAGTGAGAACACACGATGACTGCAGCAGTATCAAAGAAAACGAAATTGACATCAGGACCCAATCGATACGATCTGCAAACTGAAACTAGAATGAAATCGAATGTGTCAATCAGTTTTTATTTTGTCTGAATACACTTACCAATTGCAGAACATTCGCTGCTTCATGTTTGTCATTATTTGCGGTATCATTATCTAATCTCATATATTTATTGTCGGTCTCTTTTCGGCTAAAGCATCTGAGCCAATCCGAAAAGCTATGGACAATGATAAATGCATGGTATTGTTATCGAGATTAGTTATTTATTGGACCATACCTGTTTGTCAAAGATTGCTTTCTTTTCAACTTATCATCATCGTCCCCAATAGACAGTCGATTCGATGCGTTTAACAGAGGTTGTGTATCACTCATTTTATTCTTTTTTCTTCTGTTCAACTACCACAAGAAGCAGTCAGAGTATATACGTGTGTATATAGTTACATGAAAATTGATTCTTTTATCCTGGTGTGCTTGCTCTTGCGTTTCATTTATTTGATTAGCTTTGAAATAGAATGCAATGATTTGTGTCATCAAGCGCTGATAGAATGGCAATATGTGATGAATGTAACTAAAATAATGATTCTGCTTATTCTTATAGACATTTTTCGACTGAGAGAGCCAAAAGCAGAACAACCTGATCATATAATATCAATGATTTCAATAAAACACTTTTTGCAACTAATCCCTTAACAAGTAGAGTTTATATCATGTAACAAAGGACAAAAACTTGATTACAAGTCAATTATAATAAAAATAGCCGTAAAATTTGAAATGTCACAGTTTATTACGGCTGACTTCGATTAAAAATTTTGCAAAAAATCCACCAAGTTCTTCGTCGCATTAAATTTTAAAAAACTCTTCAATCGATTTTCATTGATTTACTTTAATTATACTAGATTTAATGAAGCTAATGATTATTAGGTATGTTTTTCAAAGAATCATACTACTATTTACATTTGAAAAAATAGCATGATGAAAAAATTTTGATTTAAGATTAACTATATATTTTTTTTTAATGTATATTTATGAGGAGAATGGTGATGAATAACTATAATGAATATTTATATTCTATATTTTAGTTTTCAGTTTATGTACTATATTATTGAAGTCAGGTTCATATATAACCGTATATACATCACCCGCAGAAATTAATCAACCACATTGAAAACTGTGCTTGCCAAGTTTAATGTTAATTGAAAGCATTTGGTAAAAAATGTGTTGCTTCATGACAAGATAGCCCTTAGATCAAGGGGGAAACAGCTGATTATTGATTAGATATGATTATCAGTGATTAATGTTGATTAGGAGTGATTAGGTAATCACTGCTAATCATATCTAATCAGTAATCAGCTGTTTCCCCCTTGCCTTAGATAGATGTGTACTCATTATAAGATTCAACCTCTAAGGACGTAGGTTCGAATTTTTCGCTCAAATTACTCCTAGCATAGGTTTCATGAGACTATGTACTAAAGTTACTTTATTGTCATATTTCATGCCAATTTTCTGATCCAATTCGATTGAAAAAAGAACAAACTGCAAAATGTACTATTCTTTTATTGGAAATGGTGCAATCGATATGCCATGAAATAAGGACACTTTTTTTTTTTGAGTGTTCGTTTTCAATTAGCGTGACATTTCTACGATACAACACCATGAAATTAATCATTCGAACCCGCGCAGACATAAAATACTCTTATGATGCGTTTGAGGTCAAAATCAAAAAAAATCAACGCGTTGAAAGGTAAAAATTTCTAATTGAACGCTCTACATCGTATTTTTTTCTATATTCATTGCATTTAAATGATTTCATGAAGGTTTTAGATGAATAAACGTGCTTTCACACATTTATTCAATCTATTAGAGAAATGAATTCGTTTAAACATAAATATTTCGTCGGTTTTTTTATGAAGGAGTAGGTCAGTGTCTTACGATGTGATTGTGTTTGCTTGTTAATCATCTCTGAACTCACATATGCCCTATGTCAAAAGTTGTTCTGTAGACTGAAATTCAACTGTTTTCACCTAAAATATATTAAATTATTCTATAAGTCGTGCATTCTCACTATTGAAGAATTTATGTTGAATAGTAATCATGTCTTATTAGAAGAGTTATTCATTTCATCATCTTTTTCTTCTTCGTCTTGCTAGATGGCAGTGGTTTCTCAAGCGCAATCTACAAAGAATCGATTTAATATTTGATGTGTCTGCTTTTTACTCACAGTTTGGTCATATAGATTCATCATAACTGATTTTATTTATATTATGTCTAATGCGGAATAATTAATCTTAAATCACTTCGTTGTTCTTATTATTTTAGAGCATGTATAAATGTTACAATACTTATTATGTGTTTTCCATTGCTTCTCTCGCCTATAGTCATCGACAATTCGAATCCTACTCTTACTTTCAGTCGAATAGAGAAGCTTATAAAAGTTACAAATCACATGTAGTTTTCATAGAAGAATGGATCGAAAATAGTTCAACGTTTTCCATTTTTGACATAAGTCAAAACTGAAGTGTATTTTCTCTATGATATTGTAGCATAACGCCTTGTTATCATGAACATTTTTTCGTGATAGTCAACAAGATGATGCGATCTCACATGCTCATATCATAGACAAACAATGGCAGCAGTCGTTTGATTTAAATATAAACATTGAATACAAAGTAATTCTAACAATAAAAGATCATTAAATTATAAGTTACAGTTTGTTTATTTTATAATCCATCAATCTATGGAATGAAGTATAAAAAATCTTTTAAGATAATACCCTGTGAATGTTTATTCTACTCACTAAGTTTTGATGAAAAATAAAAAATGATGATCGTTTGATGTTTATTTAGCTATTAAATCTTTCTTCGTGTTCTCACTTTGTATCTAATGAAAAAAAATCTTTCACTATCGATTAGCAGCATGAATTAAAAATAAAAACGAAGCAGGAAACAAATTTGCATTTCTTTTTCATATGAATAAAGAAAGCATAAAATATAGCCTCTATAAATAAANCTACAAGACAGTTGAAAATGTTTCATAACTGCAAAAAGGTTAGTGTAAGAAAAATATCATATGATTTTTGTTATTTCTTGTTTTATGTAAGAAGTTTTATCATTTGTAATAATTTTAGTATTATCTATTTGTCTCAAATGAATAGTAAACAATGCTTGTATACCATATGGATTAGGTTTAAGACGATAAACATATCAAAGTACTCTTATTTCATTATGAAGCAAAAGAAAAATAGAAATGGAAGTGCATTATCAATGGTCCACTTTTGTTTTCTTGTTTTTGACGCACATAAAAGTCTTTTAAAATCGACGTCTCAGCTCATTCGAGAGAGAATGTATCTGTCTGCAGAACTATTGACTTCATTTTTCAAATAGATTTATCTTATTGTCACAAAATTCAAAACCCAAACACCGGCTGTTTAGTCCAAATGTAACGATGGAAAAATTGAAAAACTTATAGGAATTCTTTAACAAAGATTCAACTTAAATATCAAGATTGTCACCAGCTTCTACGTAAAATTTAACAATTATTGATGAATTTTTAAAAATTTCAAAACATATATTTGTGAGAAAAAGATTTCAATTAGAAAGTATAAGAACACTCAAAAAACAGCGCTTTCGAACAGATCTATGCTTTCATTGAAAAAGTGTATCAAGCATCATGCAAAGGGCATTGAAATATAGTGTGTAAAACTCTCAATCTTGTGATGCGATTTACTTTAATTTTAGCATCGATTTTAAGCAGTACCGGTTAACTTCAACTGTTCGATATCAGAAGAAAATAGAACTTCACAATTAGTCAATTGAGTAGCATTAGTGTTTTGGATTAATCAGAAAGACGCTTTTGAAAAATGAAGTCAACAGTTGTTGTGTGCAGCAATGCATTTTCTACTGAATGAGTCGAGAAACCGATTTTAAATACTTGAAAAACAAAAGTAAACGATTTCATGTGCAATATCTGTTACTGGACTGAAGATTCCGTGAACTGTAATTTTCGTCTCTCAAGAAGCTTCACATTTTTCTAGACATCAAATACTCACGTTGAAAAATTTTCTAGAACAAGTCTTGAGCTTTCTCTATTATATTGTTCATGAAAATAGCTTCTTTTTGTATTCAAAATAATAGTAGCTTTGGAAAAAGTCTAAAAAAAACATAATCCTCATGGATATATTATTTAAACAAATTAGTTTCTTCAGCTTCATCATCAAACCAAGAAGTGAAGCAAAATTATTGGTGTATTGACTTTAAGATGAAGGTCTGTGTTCGAGATGCACGATGATAATTTATTTGTGAATATCATGTTGATACGAATCATGAACTGATTTCGGCTGTTTTTTCTTCTGCCGTGACGATCATAACGATTTCCTCAATAGGTGTAGCCATACTTGAGTTAATAGGAATATTTTCTTTCGTCGACGCATGATTAATATGTACTGGTATAATTTCAACTTCGATAATGTAGTTCAATTGCTAGCTGTATATCAATAGACTAGAGAGTGTTCATTGCGTCGTGCTCTTTAAAAATGATTTTCTACTTGATTACGAATATTTGACAAGCTAGATAATCATCCCTTTTATATTTTACCATAAAGCGTGGTTAGATGGAAAAAGCCATATAATAAAGTTGGCGTAATGCAATACTTCTAAAACAGAGTGATGACGTCCATTCACATCAATGATTCATATACGTTATGATTGTGTATCATGACAAAGTGAAGCATTCAAATTGGAAAATTTTGAAAAAAATTGGCATATTTGATGAGGGTGGGAGGGGATAGAAATGATTGGAAGCAGTACATTAAATAAACTCATTTCGTCAGTGCAACAGTAAGAAGAATGAAATAAAGTGTACATATTTTTTGTTCTTTCTTCTTTTAAGGCTTCTTTTGTGAGCGTGTTTGAGAGTCATAGTAAAAAATCGGACAGAAGAAATCTAATGTTATGGCAATCTCACTTACACTCACATATCATAACATTGTACGGAATGAACGACACAAAACATTGAAAGGAAAATGGTTTTTTGTATTCTATTGAGGAGAGATGAGGATTTTCTTTTCGAAATGTCATGAAAGAAATTTATTTAGGATGATAACTGTAGATATAAGTATTTGCATCATTGAATATGAAAAGGAACTGCTGTTATAATTTAACAATCAGTAATAATTGAAGAATGTATGCATTGGACGTAGGGCTGGTGTATGGTTAATACTCAAATAATCAAAAATAACCACACTCACACTTCTCAGCATACTTTTTCCACTCTGGTCCTCTGCATGGGCTAACGTCACTTGCTCTATCAATAACTTCTATCGAGCTATTGCTGAAACAGCGTCGATGCAATGCAATCAGTATGTTAAGATTGCATACCCAATCTCTGTCGATTGAAAATGAAGTTCTTCCTTTTATTTGCTAATGTTTTATGATAGTGACTTGTCATGGTGCATATGCAACAAGTATTGATCCAAAATTAAAGATTTCATCAGCAAAAATAAAATATTTTTAACATGACATCCAAAGCTTCATTAATGGATTACCGAAAAACGTTTCTTAGTAGTTTATAAAGTTTTTTT
>OENT01002506.1:3309-21341 GCA_900239685.1 Rotaria macrura
AGGTTAGATAGTTCATCATAATTTACTGAGACGGTAATTTTGAAATTGAATTGGTTGATTGGAAGTGTAGAATCAGAGAGATCTACGCAAAATGAAGCGAGAATTCATATCCACACCAAACGTACGTACAGTAATTTGGAAACAACAAAACCCTATTTCTTCCATTCGAGCAATAGTTCCGCGAAATTCTCTGACGTGAGATACCTGGAAGAAGAAAGGATGACGCGCGAAGTTTTCGCTATTTTTTTCTCCAGTTCTCAATAGAGTCTAAGTAGTTTAATGATATTCATTGTTTTGATGGTAAATGAAATTGCTTTTTTAGAAGTTTCCTGCGCATTAAGTGTATACATAAGCGTTTTTTCTTTTTGCATCTGTCAATGAACCTGAATCTTTATAGAGCTGCACATTCTCTATTAGTTATGTAGAGTAGTGCAATTTTTGTCAGACACAACAAGCCTCAATCACCTGTGGATTTACTTTTCGTCTCTCAACAGACTTCATTTACCGTCTCTTTTTGTCTGTGAAAAAGAAGCTGTAAATAATACACGATCAAAATAAATTTCTAATCAGCTGCAATTATCAACATCGACTGAGATTATTCAGAGGGTTATCATTAGTTACTCATGGCCTCCTACTATATGGGTTACTCCAAGGTCATCAAGTGCTGCTATAGCGGCGTAGTGTTAAGCAGTGCTATGCAATGAGGACCTAAGAGTACTTCCTACAGAACCATTTGAAGATGTGAGAGTCCCCATTAGAGATGGCTATAAGTGTCGTGATGTGATCGTGACATAAAATATTGCTCACTTCAATGTCTATTCGTTACTCAGTTCTTTTTGTGTACTCAAAAAGTGAGTACACTACTAAAGTCGGTCAGTGTGTCCGTCCGTCCGTCCGTTTATTCGATAAATTTTCACAATTACATTCGATTGAGTTGAAATTTTGTGCACAGAATTGTCTCATGAATATCTAGGTCAAGTTCGAAGATGAGAAGAATCCGTCGAGCAATGGCTGAGTTATTGAAAAAATTGTCATTTTTCACCAAGCAATCCCTGAGGGGTGGTACAGGGACTTTTTCAAAAAAAACTTTTTTCTCAGAATTATCCACAACGTATATAAATTGACTCAGTTTTTAACGCTGATTCCGAATCTGATATTAGTTTTTAACCAAATCGTAGCTTTCTAACAAAACATTGGCTGCAAAAAGGTCTCAAATGCACAAAAACTGCATCTAGAAACAAAATTGCCTAGGTATGTCTGAGATGATCAGTGGTTTTGGAGTTTCCCAAAAAGGTTTACCAAGATACTTCATCCGTGCACACATTCTAGAATGGCTGATTTGTCTCATTCACTTTTTGAAGTACACGTAACTCTCGGACATAAGTCCGAAGTTTTCACATTTATTTTAATATTTCATTGATGGAACTATGGAAGAATTTCTAATTCTTAGTACTTGGACCTCTCTCCCTTGTTCGGTAGACTTTAAAAAAATTATTTTTCATTTTTGATATCTTCCATCGAAAACTCCACTTCATCAATTTTGAACTCTTTCTTCCCTGTATCTGTTGTCTGTGCAAATGATAATATGTAATTAAATATTCTATTTTCGCTACAAATAATACATTCTGAAAGTCACTTTAAAATACAACTTATGAAAAACGTCTATCGTTGCAGTTCAATGGCAATCTTGTTATCCATCACCAGCTTATCACCAATTTCGAATTTTTTTTCGAACTTTCAATAAGGCTGCGTGTGTCTTCATCAATTTGATTGTCGCTGAGAAAGAGTTCGGTAAGTGTCTGTAACAAAAAATGAAGACAAAGATGCGAAATATGAAGAAAAAGAAGGTTCACTGTATTGTTTTCTAAAGCATGAGCCAGATACTGGCCCCCCTCATTTCCGATTTTAGTTCCATATAGATTGAGTGTGGCGAGTGTCTATATGAAAAACTGAATATGAAAAATGCGAAAGATGAAGAAAAGAAGTTCACTGTGTTGCTTTGTAAAGCATCGGCCAGATGTCGAGCCCCTTCGCTTCCAATTTCATTTCCATAGAGATCGAGACTTGTGAGTGTCTGTGTGGAAACCGTGAATATGGAATGAGAGAGATGAAAAGAGAAAGATGTTCACCGTGTTGTATCGTAAAGCATCAGCCAGTTGTTGAGTACCTGTGGCAACAATTTCATTATATGAGAGGTCGAACGTGGTAAGTGTCTGTGTGAAAAAATGAATACAGACATACGAAAGATGAAAAGAGAGAGACCGAGAAAGAGAGAGATATTCACCTTGTTATCCCGTAAAATATCAGCCAGATCTTGAATCGCTGCGTCTTCGATTTTATCGTATGAGAGATCGAGTTCGACAAGTGTCTATATGAAACAATCAAATTAGAAATGAGAGCGATGAAGAGAGAAGCTGGTTAACCTTATTGTTTCGTAAAGCCGCAACCACATGTTGCCCTCCTTTAACTCCGACTCGATTGGCTCGAAGATGCAATTTTTTGAGTGTCTGTGTGAAAAAAAAACGACGAAGAGAATGAGAGAAGTAAAGAAAGAAAGAAGTTAACTGTATTGTTATGCAAAGCATTAGTCAAATGTTGGACCGGTTCTTCACTTTCCATTTCATTCTTCCAAAGATCGAATTCAGCAAGTACCTATAGAAAGAAACGAAAATGAAAATGCGAAAGCTGAAGAAAAATATAGATTCACTGTATTATGTCGTAGAACATTAGCCAGATGTTGGGCGGCACTCTCTCCGATTTCTACACCACCGATGACCAGTTTTGTCAGTGTCTGTGAAACGAAGTGATGATCGAAACGAGTAGAATGAAGAGAAAAAGAGACTCACCATGTTATTCTGCAAAGCATCAGTGATAGGTTGAATTCCTTCATCTTCCATTGTATTGCTTACGANCCCCCCCCCCCCACGAATGGACTCACCCCACCTATTTTGAAAACACCACCCAAGTAGACAAATTTGGAAAAACGCGTTTAAACGTACAAAAAAGGAAGGAAAATCGAGAAAAAGTGAAAATTTCTCGCTTACAGTAGAGAACTCCTATTGTGATCCAAACACGTCCACTTTTCTCGATTTTTCTTATTTGTTTTTGTGGGTTTAAACGCGTCTTCGAAAACATTTGTTTGATTGGGGGCTGGAAATTTAGTAAGTGCACTTTTCGAGACATAAATGATATCCATTCAATATATATTTGCCGGATACATGTGTTACTGAACAATACATAATCGGGCATAATTGTTAAATGTCTTAGTAGAGAAAGCCTTTGGCAACAATATCTTAATTATGAAAAGCTAAAAGTTGATATTAACGTCAAATGATTCTACTATTTTTATGATAATTCGCAAACGCATCTATCGCTTACTCAAAATCTATTTCAAATGAACATTCTGTTGCTAAAACTGTTAAATCGCTGAGACGATCGTCATTCATAGAATTCCTTGCACATGTCTGTAATTTTTACAAAATATTCTAACCAATTTCTATTCATGGATCAGCTTAATTGAAAAGAACTGTTTTGGAAGTTTGATGGATACGAAGTTCATGTTACGGACTGAGCTTTGGTTGTCTCGGAAGATCATTGCAAGATTTACTAATATCTTCTGAGGTAGATTTATTTTCAGAATATTTTGGTACCGGTGTTATATCTATCGTTTTCTCAATTAAAGAAGAAGAGGCAGAAAGAGCTCGATCAGGAGAATCATAACAAATATTCTGTGATGAAGACAGAGGATCACGAACAGTTGACTCCTGGTGCTCTTCATTACGTGGTTTGTTATTATCTGGTAGAAAAGAAGATTTGATCGTTGTTCAGGGTACATTTCACCAAATTATTAGTAGAAGTTTATTTTGCTTTTTACTAATGGTTTTATAAGCAGTGAAGGAGAGAGAAGAAAGCAAAGAAAGGAAGCCGTTCATTCGTAAACAAGATAGAACCAAAAGAAAAAATAAAGCAAAATCTTAATTTTTACTGATCCTAGTCAGAATAGAAGATCAAAAATGCAACACCGTCTTCTTTACATCCATCCAGTTTATTTTAGATGAATTCAAACCTGTCAGGGTGGGCTTGACTTCCTTTCGGATGGGCTCAACCTGCACTTGGCGCCGCCGCTAATGAAGAGAGAAAGAGACTCACGGTGTTATCTCGTAAGGCATCAGCCAAATGTTGAACGCCTTTTTTCTCAATTGAATTACTCGAGACACCAAGCGTGATGAGTTTCTGTTACAAGAAAAGAATATGAAAATGTGAACGATGAAGAAAGAAAGAAAGAAATTCACCTTGTCATTTCGTAAAAAGTCAACCAGATGTTGACCAACTTTATCGCCGAAATGTAAACCACTGAGCTCGAATGTTGTAAGTGTCTGTGTATCGAAGTGAAGATAGCAATGAGAAATATGAATACGCTAGAGACTTACCGTATTATTTCGTAAAGCATCACTCAAAGGTAGAAACTTTTCTTCTTCCATCTCAAATCCTAAGAAGCTGAGTCTGGTGATCGTCTGTTTGGTGAAGTGAAGATACAGAATGAGAGAGATGAATAGAGAAAGAGGTTCACCTTGTTATTTCGTACANCATCAGCCAAATGTTGAAACCCTTCATCTCCCATTGTGTTTCCAGTAAGATCGAGACTTGTGATGGCCTGTGTCAAAAGATTATGATAGAAATGAAAGGTATGAAGAGAAAAAGCGCTTTACTGTGTTATTTCGTAAAGCATCAGCCAGATATTGAACACCTTCATCCGCCATTGTATTCATAAACAAGCTGAGTACAGTAATCTTCTGTTTTGAAAAAGTGAAGACAGATCTGAGACGTATAAGGAAAGAAAGATATTCACCGTGTTATTTCTAAAAACATCAGCAAGAGATTTAGCCGCCTCGTTTCCGATTTTATTTGACATGAGGTTCAGTTGAGTGATTGTCTATGAAAAATCGTGAATGAAGAAATGAGAGAGATGAATAGGCAACAATTGTTCCAATAGCGAAGTGAAAGAGGGTGAAATGAGCGCCATGGACACCAATGTTTGAATAGGAGTAGGGAATTTTCTTTTTCGTGTTTATATTCGACTGAGTACAGACATGAAACAGTAAAATATGTCCTGTTCCCACTTAAGAGGAAACCTCCCCAAGTGTCAAATCGCGTTTGAGCTCATCTTTTAGGCGTAGGTGACGGAAGAAAAAAATAGTACAACCCTAAGTTGGTTTGCTTTTCTGCGCTTTTGGAACTGAGTTATCATCGTTTTAGCGGATTTTTGACCTTTCGTACTGAAGAACCGGCTACATGAAACCAAGGACTTTCGATCTGAAATGTCATCCATAGATAGCTATTGTCACCAATAGAATACCCTGAAAGTTTCAGCTCATATGAAGATACACTTCGTAAGATATTGAATTTTCAAAAAACGATCATTTTGTTGATTTTACTGAAACATGCTGTTTTTGTAAAAGTTCAATATCTTACGAAGTGTATATTCATATGAACTGAAACTTTTAAGGTAGTCTATTGGTGACGATAGCTATCTACGGACGACATTTCTGATTGAAAATCCTTGATTTCATATAGCAGGTTCTTGGGTACGAAAGGTCGAAAATCCACTAAAAAAATGACAACTCCCCATGTTGTGAATACCGGATCATTTTTTTCTGTAAACCATGGTATTTTTCTTTCTTTCGGTAAATTACACTTTATGAGAGCCGGGAACCGGACCAGTAAAAAAAGGATGTCTAAAATAGCTTAATTGATCATTTGGAACACTTTTTTTGTCAAAGATTATAGACAAACCGGTTAACCGCTTGTTTTTAGCGGTAACTGCGGTAAACTTCCACTGATGGGAGCCGGTGATCGGTCCGGTACAACCGCGGTTAACCACAGATTTTCTCGCGGTTTTTATTACTTGGGTCAGCTTCAAAAGCACAGAAAGCAAACCAACTTAGGGTTCTACTATTCTCGTGGTCCCTTACCTACACCCAAAAGTTGAGCTCAAAAGCGATTTGACACCTGGGAAGGTTCCCTCGTTATTACAAGATTTGAAACAGTAGTAATTGAATTTCGGACCTATATCGAATATCTAATAAAATATTATGTCTCCCAGATATCAAGGATGCTTTCTTTCGAGGACACAACAATACAGAAAAAACGGCTCAAATACGTGTCGAAAATTTTTCATTTCATAATTGTCGACAATGAAACGTTTTTCTCTCACCTCGTTATTTCGTAATTTATCGGCAGCAATAATCATATTTTCATCAGATAATTCCATCAATATCAACTCCGGTGATGTGCCATTTTCAGCAAAAATTTGTTCCACGTCAACTTTGGGAGATTCTGAGTCATTGTTCGATTCTTCTTGTTGTTCTATAATGCATATATATTCAAGAATTACCTGGCACGAGAGAGAAACAGAGACAAAGCAAAATAGAAAGAAGAAGGATGAGACAACATCAACTGTTTCTCTATCAAATATACGTGAGCAAGGATAAATTCCCGATTTTCTAGCGGGTGAACGTTCGAAAAATTCCGTTAGATAAGCTCTTGCACATTGGCATGTTGAAGAATATGGGATAATTTTGTTTTTCTACTCGAAACTTGATCGAATGAAAAATGTTACAGAAAGTGAAACCTTATTTTCCCTTGACGTCTTTATTTCTTTTCCTGAATAGTGAGGATTTTTATCCCTTTATCAACTGTACGTTTTTACAGAAGTTTCAGACACATAGTTCTAGATTCAACAGTATACTTACGGTTTCAAGGCATCCTCTTAATAGATAAGATTTTTACTAAAGCTGTCATTGAAATACTTGTTTTTCGAAGTGATAAGTTCGATCTTTTTATAGGTTTATATGAGTTGAAAAAATTTTCACTTGAGTGACATCCACTGAAGCATACCTGAAGACATTTTAAGGATCAAAAATGTTAAGTCGAAAAAATGATATTATGCAGCCAGTAATACGTATAATATGATAGTAGTCAGTTCTCCTCCCCTCTAAAATTGAAAAATATTTTATGCAAGATGATGATAGATGTACCAATTAGACAAATGAAACAATGATATACTAAATCTGAAATGAAAAAGAAAGATCAACGATAAAATCATTTCTTTGAAACATGATACCTGCAAGTAAATATCATACAAGAATACGAGAAGAGTTATATTAGATAATTGCAGCATCTCTCACACTCTTGATCAAAGTCAGATTGTATGCACTCTAAAAAAATAGTTCTTTTTTACCAAATCCCTGAAACAGGTTCGGTAGATTTGAAAACGTATCCGCTTGCCTCCAAATTCTTGGACGTTTTTTTGAAGTTTGGTACACAAGAAAAAGGTTTCGTATTCAGTTTCAATGGATTTTTACTAAAACCCAGTAGCGCCGTACTAAATCATTGAAATTGAATACGAAACCTTTTTCTTGTGAACCAAAGTTAAAAAATGGTTTCCTACAAGTGAAGATTTGTTTTTCAAGCATTTGGAGACAAGCGGATACGTTTTCAAATCTACCGAACCTTTTTCTGGGGCTTGGTAAAAAACCTATATTTTTAGAGTGTAAGAAATAACTCGTAAACATTTGTATTGAAATGCTGACCAGTTTCCTCGAGCATGTGTTTACCACTATAGAGTATACATATTCATAAAAAAGTTCTGAGTGTTAGTGCTCTGTTGTTGGGAAACTAAAGCGTTCAGTTGGAGACAAAACTATGTGATCATTATGTTTTTCACACAAGGAACGGGACTGCATAAGCTCATATTTTGGTTCAATGAATTGTTTCTTTTGTTATCGAATTGAATCATACATTAGCTGAAAGAACGCAATTTGATGAGTATTTCGATGCTAAAATCGGGCCATGTTTGGTAACATTTTCATTTTTAGCATATATTACAAAGCATGCAAAATATGCAACAGAGATACACGAGGCAACTATAGGAAGTTAGACATGTGGGGAAGAAATAATCAGAAAGTTTGAAACGTTTAAAACTAGTTTAGATAACTCTGATACAAGGTTATGTTTTTACTGACAGGTTAGTTTTTTAGTGCATAATGGAACGTTTTCATTACACAATCAGAATGCCATCACACTTTAGCTGGATTTTTTCCAGAAAAATGCTGGGAAGTCAGGATCTATTATAGATTGTCGCATAACAATTTTCCATGGACTACAAAACCATATTAATATTACAATTACAAAAATACCTGGACGCTTGAACATTCTAAGATCGCATAGTGAAAAGTTCATTCAGGAGCTTTCTCTTCTATAGCCTATTCAGCTATGCAATTTGACTATAACACATTTCGATAAATTTCAATCAGCAGGACTCTTTGTCTTTATATGACTTCAGGCTAAACATCCAAACTTGGGAGTCATCATTGTATAATTCACTATACGTATATTTATGTATCCATAGCTGAAGCTTCTTTCTGTCATCCTTTCCATACAGTAGAATCAGGACGTCTTAATATCTATAAAAGCTAAACCATAGGTTATAATTAGATCTAAGACAGCTCAAGCTCAAAAACTCAATTCAAATGACCTGACCAACTATTCGAAGTGTTCAGTTGAGCTCACCTCATGAGTTGCTTGGCGATAATTTAAACAACAAACAGATGTGCAAATACGAATAGAAATTGTATCGGACGATACCTTCATAAACTCCACTATCCCGCTGCCCATCAGCATTCATACACTTCTGTCACTTGCATCGGCATATATCGGATGCATGTAATGCTACACCCGATGCATGAATTCTTGAATTTTAGCTTTTCCGGGGTATATACGATGGTATGGCATTACATAGACCCGATACAATCTGATATATATAGTGGTTCAAGGCAATGGAAGGGCTTTCAAGTGAAGAGATACTAGGACCCAGGGCAAACAATCAGATGTTAAGACCTGATAGGATTTTTATCTGATCGTTTAAGATCGGACAAAAAAGCGTACGAAAGTCGTAGTATCTGAAATCCTACATCAAGTCGTACGATCAGATTCTTGAAAGATCTTACTCTATCGTAACATATGACTCAAAGATTATAGAAAATGTTACGAAATAGCAAGATCTTTCAAGAATCTTATTGTAAGACTGAATGTAAAATTTCAGAGACGACGAACTTTCGTACGATCCTATGTGGTTTCGAGAGATCTTACATCTGATTTTTTTCGACCTGGAAATCAACAAGAGAGCAAAGATTATGTATCAGGCACCCGATACAAGTTGTATTCGTATTTGCCCAGTCCTCCGCTTCTTACAACATAAGTAAGAAATAACCCAAATCGATAATCGTTAATTGAGCACGGTCGCTCGTGGCTTATGTGGAGTGGCTCTTAAAACGTTCTTTTCACGGATTCAAACTGGAAACATTTTATATGAATTCTTTAGAATTTGATTAAAAGAACCTTTCTTGCTTTACGTAACTGAAACAGGTTTCCCACAATATATTTCGTACATATGCTAAACAGCTTCTTAATTCGGTAAAACATCGCTGTTTTATAAGCCCCTTCATTTATGTGAAAAAAATGGAGTTGTCCACAAATAATAGGCTTTGAAACTTCTCAAGGATTGACTCTCTCTACACATCAAATTAGAAACAACATTGCATCATCACTAAGGTGGCAACAATAGTGAACATGTATTCATCCGAAAAAAAATTAAGTCGATATTTACCTTCGCACTGTTCTGTGCTGGCAATTGTGTGTGCTCAGATAAATGATTTATTTAGCTTTTTATACTGTGCGTTCGTCAATCATTCAAGTTTCACAACATGCTCGCAATATTTTTGCCTATTCTACCACCAAAACATGGCAAGCGTGCATGACTATTTTTCTCGTTTCTGTCGATCTTTTTCTGTTATTCACGATGAAAACAACTCCCAAATTGATTTATTGAATTGAAACGTAGGTAACTGAACGTAGCCTTTGATAGTAAATATGAATAGTGAAAATCCTAAGATATGATTTTTCTGAATCGATAAATTAACATGTTGAGATGTTTGCCAATAGTGTGATGCATTAGCTTTTCTAAATATTTTGATATAGATAGATACAGTTTTACATAGGGTGTCTAAAATTGATCTAACATTTTTTCTTGTAAATTTCATCTTGATAAACTTTTTCTCAAAATAAGCGAAACCGTTTAATTATAAAAACAGAATCTTTTACACTGAGGACATTTAATAAGTTCATAGAAATGCGTTTGCTTAACTATTTCGTTGAGAATTTATTGCTAGATCTTTCGATGTTTCGCACCCCATGATATCAAACTATTACTGAGGAAGTCAAAGAATACGATAATTCCAAAATTTCAGCTTAAAAATCGTCTGATCATGGGATACCATGAGGTTTTCGTCCTCAACTACTCATAGATAGGTTAACATGATCTAAAAATTTTTATCAGAAACTTTTCAGTATCATAAATATTGAATAAAAGAATAAACTCGCAATGTTAAAATTTTTGTAGTTCGGGTTTCTTCTTGAGAAGAAATTTACGACAAAGCGCAACGCATGTTCGCATACAACGATCAAATCACGCTTTTTTAACAATGCATGATTTATGCACAACTTTAAAAGTAAATTCTCCTTATTATCATAGAAGAACAGATGAAGTCTCCATCCTCCTGCTCACCACTTCATTCAAGTTTGATGTTAAACTGTTATTTAATAAACCTTTCACAGAATATTGGACATCACTATAGAAAAAGGCTACTTTTTTCACTCGAGAAGGCAACAATCATTATTACCATCGCAAGCCAAACTTTCTTATTGTAATATAAATGTTTTTCTTTCTTGATTGACTTGTATGAATAAAAGCATGTCTTTTGTTCTATCACTTTCACTCTGTTTCTCATTCATTCGACGTCACAACCAGGTGAATATGAATACTTGCGTCTCTCTCNTCTCTCTCATTTGGTTTTGCTTATTCATCATAATCGAACATCAAGCGAATCGGAGAGTAGTGTGTTGTTAATAGAAGCAACAGAAATAGGTTTGATCGACCAACTTATTTCACTGAATCAACAAGCATCAATGATTGTCTCTATTATCGATGCTTTCTTCTATTTCCACATCGCAACTAGGTGAAATGTGAATATTTGTGTTTCTCTTGTTTATTTATAGCGTATTCGTTATAATCGAACTGTAACAGAGAAAAGGCTGGTCGACCTTCATATTTCAATTAGTCAAAAAATATGATGCAGAAAAACTCATCGAAAATTCTTCTTGGCAATGAAAAAAATAACCAAAAAAAGGTTTTGAATACTAATATATCATGAAACTTGACTTCCAACTACCAAAAAAGATCATATCGGAGCACTACCGCCAAAGTCTTTTTTTTCTGGTCATATGAAACCAATAATAAGCAAAAAACTCTGATTTGATTCGACTAATATGCATCTCTTCGGGCATTCATCAAAATTATTACTTTGTTGTCACGAAAGGAAAGTGAAAAGAATGTCAATGTTAACGATCAAATGGTCATTATCTTATATACAACTTGAAGTCATCATGCACGTTCGAAATTTTCATTACATCAAAATAATTAATTTTTCATGAAAGCCATGACATCAAAATAATTACCATTTTATCAACAGCATGCAATAAAAGAAGGATCACTAACACAAACTGTTACATTTTTATCGCCTGATACACTTTCAGACTCAGATGAAATGATTTCAACTGAAATTTTCTCAAAATCAGAACTGGCTACCTTTCATGTGAGCTGAGTGTTGAACTTTTGCAAAACTATATGAACTCTATATTCACTTCAAATGAAAAATACTTAAGTTATTAAAGCAAGGCACCAAGCTAAGTGTAAAGTAATTTTGAATAAAAGCTCACGAGGGAATCTTTCCAGGTGGTGCTCTACGATTTTAATGTATTTTCGTCTACGGTTAATTTTCAATGCTCTAGTAAAAAATCTCAAAGAATTTGAATTCCTTGTGCTTTCTTCAAAAGTTATGAATGTTTTGATTTTTCATATATAGTATTTAAGAGTGGATCACGACAAAGATCATTTACCAGATTTGACAGAAACCACTGGCAACTAGAATTGATCTTCGTATTATGTAGCTCAAGTGATTGACAATTATTCGAAGCTTTTGAATCACAAATATTAGCTCTGTCTGATTTATCTGTGAAATATTCCAAAGTCTACAAGTCGTGCATTCTTCTGCACTTGATGAAATCCTGGAAAAGTTTTGGGTGTGGGTGTGCATGGGTGTGGGTATGATTATGTGTAGAAGAAACGTCTAAACTCACACCCACCTACCCACAGTCACAAAAGTCGCAAATGATTAGTTTTTATTAAGAAACACGTAATGCTATAGAGAACAACCAATAGATTTTGATCTAGTTGTATTGTACCCATTTTTTGATATCAAAATAGCGGAAATCACAAAGGGATTAGACATTTCTAGATTTATTTTTGTTTAACATTTCTTTTGGTTCATGCGAATAGACATGCATTTGTAAAACAACTGGAATCAAGAATTCTAGTAAAACTTCACTATGAATTTTAACCTCCTGGATACCGACGAATTCTTGCGTTCTGTACGAAAATAGAGAAAAATTAAAAAACCACTCTCCATTGCGTTCTGTCATAGTCAATCATCTGTTCACACGTAATCTAGTCAATTTTATATGAACGGATGTGGGATGGGACTATATATGCCAGCTATGACTGCGAATATGGATGGTCCACTCATCAGCTCTAAGGCACACACTTCCATACGAGAAAGTTGTATACTAAATGGTTTATATTAACAATAACCATATTTTCATCGATTCTTCATATATACCGTTGATTGAAATGATAATCTTCTAGTTACACTAATAGATGTTTGCATTAAATTCGATTGTTCAACTACAGCAGATGATCTACTTTTGGGACTTTCCATTTTTTTTATGCTCGAAATGCGTTCGTATGAAAAGATAGTGAAGTCTATTGAAGAAAATATATATTCTTTCGCTTACACGACACTATTTACGGTTGATTACACTTGTCTCTTCTATGTTTGCATTTCCATATTCGATGCCATTGTCAATGTTGTTACGTTAACAATTTTGATTTCTATGTCATCAGTACATAGAAATCTATTTCTTGCTTGACTTGATATTCTGTACAAAAACGAATTTTATATTACTTTCCTATAAGAGATAAGTTCTTTTTTTCGACATGAAATACAAATGGTGCATGTCGACAATCATTCTCAAGTTTCATCCGAGTGTATTTCGGAAGTTGATGGATCACATCCTCAAAACACACATCGATGCATGTTAAGTAGGCGATCAATATACAAGTATAACTAAATTCATATGCCGCATGTATGAAATCATTGGCATCGTCAACATTCTTATATTTCTCATCCCGCCCAACCTTCATCTGTTTTTCTCTTAATCATATTTTGATTATTAAAAGAAGTCCGATTGAAATAAGCATTTTAACATTGACGTTGTCCCATCACTGTTCTTCTTCATTTCGGAAAACAAATGGCAAAACTTTCCAAATTTTATACATCTATTTCATCTTGTCACCAGAAAAGTACAAACTACTTTAATATCTTAACTGTATGGCACACATCACTAAAAATGTTGCTGAATTTTTAATGTAAACATAAAGATGTCTTGAAATGTTTATTGTTCTCTCTATCGACACAAATATGATTTAAATAAATCGTAAAGTAGCTATTGACTTTTGTGAACTTCCGATTAAAGATATTAGTTGAAATTGAAAATAACTAAATGAATTTGTACTCGAAAACGAAAACTCATTCGAATCTGTAACAAATTGATTCTTCTTATTCAATTCTTTTTCATTTGTTTTAGTGTCTCCTCAAGTTTGAAAAAAGAAATAAAGGAATTTCGCTCGTTGAAAATATAATGAATTAGAAACAGAAATTTGATAAGGGAAAAGCAAACAATAGAAATGTACTAATAGTTATTCAGTGGAAAATTGTCGATAAGAGCATGACAGTTTGTTATCGTATTGTGTATACCTGTAAGTGATATGTATNCATTCAATGGACGATAAAAAGTCATTTGTCGTAAAATATACATAAATCTGAATACTAGATACGACAATCTGTACTTGATATTACACAAATTCAACTTTTGTGATAATCCTTTTAAACTTTCAGCCATTACTATCAAGAAGAAAACTATGAGCAAATTTGTTATGATAGGAAATCAAAATAATAAAGCAAATAAAATCTCGTTTGCTTTTAACCAATGTATCAAATAATTCTTCTATCAACGGATATTTCTCCTACAAATTCGAAAAAAGAATTTCTCGAGTTCGTCTTGAAAATATTTCATTTTTCTCGCTTTTGTACACAATCAAGGTGATACAACTGATGTATTGTTTATATGAATCAACAAGTTCAACATAAGCATTTACTCCAATCCAAGACTGGAAGGTCATTTCAACTTTTATTTCAGCTGGTTTATAAAAAGATGTGTTGCTTTGGCAGATCGATGCCATCGCAGCATGTATCAGATAAGAACGGATCATTTACCTCTTGACAAGTTTTAGTAAGCAACAGTGAGAACGTTGGTGCAGAGCACGGCAATTGTTTTGTCTTGACACATAGCGAGCCAGAAGCATATATACACTAACAAAGAAAATGCAAATGTAGATTGAGATTATGATTTCTTTTATAACTAAGATTTATTCATATGTTACTGGAAGACCGGGTGTAACTGCTCCGTGAAATACTCCGTCATATTCAAGAATGAAAAGCCCACATATTACTTCTGTGAATTATCCTCATGCAGCAGAGGTCTGTGTTCAATCAGGTGAAATTTTTTCTTTTTTTAGAATATTGTATTGATATGATATCTGATATACATCGGAGTACTATTTCAGTAGAGAGGTTTTGTCTTTTAAATTTTGCCAGTGCTTTTCGCTGTAAATACATTTTGCCTTACAATTCCAATAAAAGTAAAAGATATTGGGACAAGTGTAATCGTTGATGATAAAGTTGACGCATGATTCACCTTGGACTGTTATTATGTTCGAGACGAAAGTAAAATATATGCTATAGATCGTAGTTCAGACATTGAGTCACTATAATAACGGTTCGAAGTTGAAAATCCATCATTCAATACAACGAATTTCAACATTAAATATGAAAGAATGTCATTAACATGTTGTGAAAAGAGAATTCTATTCACAGACAGTGCAGTTGGAACGACGAGATGAAAATGACATACAGAGATATTCACCGTTATGATTTTAAATGTCAAAATGATTCATAGAATTTCATTCTCTTTGAAATTCTTGCCTACTCTGTCATAGAAAGAATGTGATGTGTGAAAATGGAATATGTGTTTTTCGTCGGCAAGGATACACCGTCCGAAGAAAGGAGATAATTCAATTCACATAATTTATGTCTTCGAGAGAGAGAGAGAGAGAGAGAGAGCGAGAACACACATGCATTTCTTCATCGTAACTTTATTCCTGCCATTCTAGAAGATTAAAATGTATATTAAGATCTGAGAGTCATTTCAAAATACCAAACACAAAAAAGTATCGATCAGTAAAACCTAGATGATTTCAGACATGTTCTAGAGTCGAAGTGCTTTCATATAGCATAAAACTTAGAACTATATACTTCTGTCTTTTGTTTTGCTTGGGGTTAAACTTGTTTCTCACTTCTGATAGCTAATAATCACCCATAAAATAGATCACAGGGAAAACAGCAGATTCAAAAAAAATTCGACTAAATAGCTTGAACAAGAAGGTAAAACACTTATTTTCGATGAAAAAAATTTGTCAAGAGCAAAATGTTTATAAAGAGAAAGATCCTGGTCGATGTCCAAAAACCCCGCTTGAAAGATTCTGCACCCAATGGGACCAGCATCGGCATTCAAACCGACGAAAACAGATACTACACTTTGATCTTAGCTGAAAAGGCTGAGAACCGATTTCTAGAATGAAAGATAGAGAGTCACAGCGTCGTTTGCATATTGAGCCATGGCTCAATTAACAGAACGAAAAGAAATGTAACGTGCAAAGACAATAGCGATAATTTACTCTTTAGCAACATGAGAGAAGCTGCTTATTACAACTTACTAAGAGGTAAAAGATCAACTCTGATCACATACATGTTGCGATGACGAAAAACGTGCTTGTTGATGGTAAGATCGACCTGTCAGAGCAATATCTTTTTAAAATAAAAAAATGAAATCAACAGCAATATCATTTATACTGTTATGAAATTTATATGCTAGGCGCATACGGTATGAGATGATTTGATCGTGATCAGTAGTGTGGCTGTAATGAAGAGAGCCGATAAATCATTCTTGTCAGCTGTATTATATAGAATCACATGTTTTTTTCTAACAGAGCAGTCATTTAATTCATGTATTGATGTATTGTACTTCTTAATAGAAACATGTTGGGTCCAAAAGTGATTTGATTATGTTGGAAAAGTAATAGTCCGAGAGTAACTAAGCTTTTTTGTCTGAGAAAAAATGATCGTTACAAGAACAATCCTATGATAAATCAACTTCCAAAAATAAATAAACATTTTCATGTCTGAATTTGTGACTTTCTAGCCGCTGAAGCAAAATAAAATTTCTTCTTTCGACTTAATTAGGTTCATTTTGGAAAAGTTTTGCTAAAATCAAGATTCCATGTCTTTAACATTGATTAAAAATGATTGTTGGAAATAAAAATCAAATAAATTTTCCCAAGAGACGAACACTGATTATCGAATTCACGAAGCTTATGTATGTAGTTCAACTCTTTCGAATTTATTTTCTTTCATATGATTGAAAGTAATGGCGAATAAGATTATCATACGTTTACTCGAATAAATATACTTTTCTAGCTGATTGCCCTGTTTATTTTTCACAAGATGAAATAAAAACTTTAGTAAATGCCGTCATACACTAAAAGAAAAATAATAAAGCTAAATTTTTTCGTGCAAAGACAACAATGAAAAACCAGGTCATCACTTTAAAAGAGTTTCACGCAGCAACTGATTCAACTTATAGTCATATTCAGAAGAATTATATGAAGACTCGTTTAATTTGTTTTAAAAAATGAAAAGTTGATTATGAGATTGAAGTATTTGAAACAATTTCTTGTGACCAAATGAAGGTTATCATGTGTGTTACGACATAATAATATGTTTTTAAAAATGTGAAAAGTCAACGCTGAATTTATACAACTTTTGTTTATAAATTGAGCTCGTTTTTCTATAACAATAAATTTCAGTAAAATCAATTGAAAGTGTGAAGAACATTGATTGAAAACAGAAAGTGGAAATGAAACTTGCGTTCGATGAAATTAGTTGATTAGGAAATTCAACAACTATACTATTGCCATTCAAGTCTTTTACATATGTTAAATCAAAGGATATTCGTAATAGTAGTGACTATTTGATAGCAATACATCAATGTAAGGAGTTCTATCACAGAATACATAATTTAGACAGAAATATGAGTAGAAAAGAAACTACCAAACAGCACTTACCATAAGTTTACGAGTAGAAAATTGTCAATGCAAACCTAGATTGTTATCGTAATAGGTTGAAAAGGATCAAATACTCTTAATCTGCTCAAGAATTGTATAGCTCGGTAATGATATTACAAAAGTAATATATGATATTAAAATTAAAGAATAGATTGCCAATTTACTTCAAAATGAAAGGTATCAAGAAAGAAAAAACCGCTCTTTACAAAAAAAAATTGCTTGTATTGAAAATGTTTTTGAGAAGAAAATCTGAGGATGTGGGGTGTGGTGTATATGTGGGTGTGAATTTTGACAGAGAGATCCGTACTCACACCCCCACCAACACCCAATCAATTCTGATGATTCAAGAATGAAATGGTTAACTATTCCACTGCTATGTAATACAAATAGCAATGAGAGTGCGTTTGTTTGGGCTCCATCTGGCAAAGGATCGTATGCATGTAAAAGTGGCAATGCTCACTATCGTACATTCAATGGTAACTGTTCTGTTCTAAGCAAGTTTGTTCATCCAGCACTTCAAAGAATCAAGGTTCGACAGTGAACGGAAGGGATAATA